>JAAEAF010014933.1:0-114357 GCA_011037195.1 Triatoma infestans | reverse complement strand
CCTCTACCGACATCCTATTCCGGCCGAAGGTCCTAAACCTAATCTCCTCACAACCCAAACAATTCGTCATCAAATGCATGGGTGTTTCCTCCTCAGTTTCACAAACTCTACACAAAGGGTCAGGCACAAGTCCCATTATATAGAGATGTCTCCTTAAACCACAATGCCCAGTGAGGAATCCAACCAGATACCTGAGGGAGGTCCGTGAAAGACATCGGACCCCACTACTCAAAGCTCCGTCCGGGCCCCCAATGAGCATTTTAGACTGCCGACAACCCACTGCACTCATCCATAAGGATGAGTGCTGTGAGGTCATCCACGTCTGAAAGCCCGACAAACATGGGTCAGAAGACACACCAACAGCAGGCTCTGGACCAATGAAAGGGAGAGAGGCACCTAATTTGTCAAACCTATCCACCTCCTCATTCCCAAAAATTCCCATATGACCTGGAACCCAGACCAGAAGCACATCCTTTATGAAGAAAGATCTTCCAGTCTTCTAGAACATTCCAACACCAATCTGGAAGTGAAGACACATGAATTAAGCGCCTTCAACGCAGCCTGGCTATCCGAGCAGATACAGACACCTTTTAAATTAGTGTTACGCACCCTCTCATCCAAAATACAGCAAAGAATTGCATAAACCTCAGCCTGGAAAACGGTGGCCTACTCACCAAGAGGCGCTACCAATGATCTCCCGTCTCAAAATAGACGGCAGCCCCAGACCTACCATCCATCCTGGAACCGTCCGTGTAGCATCGGAGATAATTCTCAGGAATCACACCAGACGGACCCAGGGTTAACCAATCTTCCCTAGAAGGCAACCTAACCCTGTAGGAATGACCAAAGACAAAAATCTTCAAATTCCTATCAGAAGGGAAACCTGTAATGGGAATCCTTAAAAGCATCTCACGATAAATGGTAGAATGACCATATCGCTTACCCCGCCAAAAACCTGCCTGTTTAATTCTATAACAGGCTTTCATTGCCTGGTTTTTCACCTCCACAAAACGAGGTGGAATCCCTAACAAAGTCTCCATAGATGCGGTCGGTGTAGTCCGAAACGCTCCAGTCACCGCCAGACAAGCCATGCGTTGGACTTCTTCCAACAGCTGCCTAGCAGATCGTGTTTCAATGCGACGCCACCACACCAAAGCCGCATATACCAATCTAGGTTTAATGACCATACAATAAATCCAGAACATCATCTTGGGAGTGATTCCCCAGTTCTTACCTACAACTCTTCGACATTGCCAAAAGGAGATTATCGCCTTTTGATGTTGTGTCTTAACATTTCCGACCAGTTCAATTTACTGTCGAGAACTACTCCAAGGAACTTCACTGATTTGCTAACCTGTATGGAAGTACCTAACAACCTAGGAGGTGTAAAACCTACTATCTTCCTTCTATGAGTAAATAGAATTGCCTGGGTCTTAATAGGATTAATAGAAAGACCCTTATCCTGTGTCCAACAATATACCATGTTAAGGGCGCTTTGCATTAGGTCCGAAATAGTGGACAAACAGCGCCCTAACAATAAAATAGCACCATCATCGCCATATGCTTGCACATAAAATCCCGATGAATTCATCCTAACCAAAAGGTCATCCATGACGACGCACCACAACTTAGGTGAGAGACAACCCCCTTGAGGGCAACCTCTCCCCACTTGTACTATCATGGCGCGCCCGCCAAGGGAAACCTGTATAACCCTACTCCTAAGATAGACACCTATCCAATTGATTAAGACGGGATGTATACCTTTTCGTACCAAGGCATCTTCCAGAGCATCAAACGATACTCTGTCAAATGCCCCCTCAACATCAAAGAAACACCCTTAGTGTGGCCTAGATAACGTGTAACTAGATGGTTTCATTTTTGTGTTTCTCCGCTCTTCGGATCTAATTACATAGTTTAAAGGAAAGCTTGAAGTTTCTAACTTTCTCTGAATGGTCCAAAGAAATTACTTGAAGCTACTTTTGAGAAAATTGCGAAAAACTCAAGAATAAGAAAACTATTTGATAAAGTGGTACTTTTGGTTGGATGAATTTTGACTGAAACATTACTGTCATATGGTACCTAAACGGCATATCATTTTTAAGCTTTCTAGAATTTTAGTTTTGGACGTTTTCCTCAGTGACCTTAAATAATGAAATATTTTTCTTGAAGACTCTTTATCGAAATTTTGACGATTTAAGTTAGTGCTTTAGAAATTTATAATTGTGGAACATTATAAAAACAATTTCATCAGAATTTTGAACTCTAATAATGAATTTTATTCCATTTTTTATTTATTAATTTTTTATCGATCAAGAAAATAACAGAACAAAGCGCGACCCAACTGGAAAATAATATATCTGTCAGAACTTGGTTTTTAAACATAGAAAACTTTATACTATTTCATCAAACGTTCATTCATTTTAAATAAATTGGTTCTTTATGTTAATTATATATAAATTATTGTATTTAAACTAATGCTTATTTATCAGCTGAATGAATAATCAACTATTTATTTATTCATTTAACTTTCTATACCATTTGAAAATTCTAAATCCCACGTGACTACTAGTTTGATTTAATCATACATTATCCTTTGAAATTATTCTCTCTTTGCTAGTATAGCTTGCTACCTGCTGAGTGTTTTTATCTTGTAAACCTACAGGCGTACTTTCAACCATTTCTTCTTTGTCTTTTGACTTATTCATCACCTTTCCGAATATCAATAGGTACCGATGCAAACTTTCTAGAATTTTCAGTTCCTAAAAGATAATTATGTTTGTACGTAATTATGGAAAATAAAACAATCGTTATACAACTTCCATACTCTTATTCTTACTAAATTCTAACAAGTTTAATTGATAAAATTTCCTAAAGTTAACACTTTTAACTCGAATCATGAGGTTTTTAATTAATATTATGGAAGGAATTCAAAAGTCACCCCCACCGTAAAAACTTCTAAAATTGATTTTTTTTAACGGTATACATGTTTAGAAGTCCCCTGAGTCCGAAAAGGGGATTTTTGGAAATTGGTGTGAGTTGTGTGTGTGTGTGTGTGTGTGTGTGTATGTGGTATGAGCATTTTATTTCAAGCTGGATTAATTATTAATTTATTTTTATAATTAATAGTAATTACACATAAGAGAAAGTTATAAAATATATAGTTTTATATTGGTATAATTGGTATTTACAATGTGATAAACTGTGTTCAATGCTGCAATGCAAGATTACGTAACAACATATTATAATGCCCGCAAGGGGTCTCTGCTGCATCCAGTTACTTGGGGAGTAGCGAGTCCCGGGTTACCACAATTCCTCCATGCATTTCGTCAGAACCATACACAATACTCTAAAACTACATCACTCTAGTCTTTACAGACAAGGAGAAACACAGCACACAAATTAGGGTCTCCATCAGTAGTTAATTGACGTAAGCCAAAGGAGAGGGAAGGGATTAGCTCAGTGGTAGCGTGCTGGCCTACCAATGCGGAGGTCCCGGGTTCGAATCCATCGTGCTGCCCTTAGTTTTGCTCTTCCTAGCAGCCTCTACAGCTCACTGTCCGGAGATGGCAGTGCTGTCTGTAGCTAGAGAAAACTGCTTGGAGGCGAAGGGGCACAATAGATCTTTCATATCGCAGTGTATACTATCCGCTTTAAACATATACTGTAAACCAAGTAGGTTTTTTTCAGACTATTGCAGGTCTAAAATACCTTCTCATATGAGAAAAAGTTCGCTTTTCCGATCGGTTTTTAACCTAAGAAAACGTTCGTTCGCTTTTTGACAAAATAGGAGTCCTCGGAAAAAAACGTATTCAACGTTAAAATGAAGAAATAAAAAGTTTATCCAAAAACCCAATAGCGACCAATGGCGGGGCAACATCCACAGCTAATAATGCTGGGTTGATAGCATCTTGATGTTATGCTTTAGACATGCAGCATTAGGTTAGTAGGTATCTCTACAAATTTTGCAATACAACATTGTATATTTTTGTTTTGTGTTCATTTGGGAAAGCGGTGGTAGTTGGGGCCACTTTAGTAGTCTTGCATATACCACAGTCAATTTTTTCAGTCAAGTGTTTGAATTTCCATACATGCCTTCGTTTTGTCCAGGAGCACAAATCTTGAACAAAGAAAGATGTTTATTGATGATTTGCCAAGCAAAGAGAGATACAGTTAGGCCATGCAGTCTGAAACTATCTTGAGAATAAAGCAATTTTGTCAATATAGATGAAGTTTAGCACTTGATAGTATAATAAAATAAACGTTGATAATGCTTCGATATTTTTTCTTTTCTCAATCACATCTCCGCAGGAGGACATGATGAGACTTTATATCAAACTAACCAAGGTACTTTACTTCTCTTTTGCTCTTTTCTTGGTAAGGAGGACGTAAAGTGAATTTGATATTAAGTACTTCATAGTATCATAAAAGATCGTATAAACGACCATTACCGCTGTGCCAATTCCGTGCAAAGCCATTTTTCCACCGTTATTGCCTACTTTTTCATTTTTTCCCCCCATCTCCTAGCACTTCTTATCTCATTGGACCAGCAATATTCCGCTATGCTGGGGAGATTTGTGAGTATAATGTATTTATGAATGATTAAAGTATGTATGAAGAAACAGACATCTATCGGTAGTCTATTGATGTTACAAATCTCTAGATGATCGTAGTGTTAGAATGGTAGTGATTTATTTTTAAAAGTAGTTCAATTAATAGGTATTTATGCCATTTAAAAAGTAATTATTAAGCAATGTTTATATACTTTATTACTGGATTTAAAGTTAAATTAATAGACTCCTCTTAATAAAATAAAGATTTTATTTTTCGGAGTTTTGTTTTCCCCTTAGCATTATAAAGCCAATACTATGTCAAGTTAGTTACTTGAAATAAACGGTAACATTATTTCGAGTATTGTTGTTTTGTCAATAAATTTTATGTTGATTAATTTATTGCTTAAATTCAATCTAAATTCGTTGATTTCAGCCTTTTGAGAAAAACTACCGCTCCTAACGAATTTAATCGAAAATACTAATTCAAGACATTTTTTAGTAAAGGTGGTCAGATCCACCAGTTGGGAATTTTTATTTTGGAAGTGCAAGACGTTTTTATTGGGGTTTCTGGCTTGTGTAACCTATTTCTACGAATCACAGCACTTTTTGCCACTTTTGCCCAAGATACAATAGAAGAGCATAAGGACGAATAGTCGGTCTAAAACCAACTGTAATATGTATTAGGATCCGAAGAGCGAAGAAAAACAAAATTAAATTAATCTAGTTACTCGCTACCTGGCCAGACTAAGGTGGGAAACGCTATATACATGTACAGCTGAACTAGCCCTGCAGGGAGGGCAGTTTTACAATAGTTTACGACCAGTTAACAACGAGTCAGTAACCTTCTATGTCATCACTCAGTCAGTCTATCTTTATGTACATCTGACACATACAGATGCAAGAAAAATTCTGGTGTGATACACTCACACAACTTTCTCTTACTCCAGTTTTCAAAATTGTAATTGACAAATTTTATACTTAGTATACCAAATTTAATGAAAATCGTCGGTGTTCGTCGAAAAATGAAAAATATCTTCAATAAAAGCGCACTTTCGATGTACTAATTTTCTTGAAACTCGGAATTTTGGCCACCTATTCATTTCTAATTAATTTTTTTCGATGATAGAATTGCATAACCAACTATGTTAGCACTTTATAGAAAAACATAACCCCACCCAGGGAAGAGATTAGCTCAGTGGTTAGAGCACTGAACTCCCACGAGAGAACACGGTCCGGAGGCAGGCAGTGCACTGAGGAAGCTCCAGTCGCCAACGACCTTAGATTGACGCCACTTAAATTAAAAAAAAATATATATAACCCCAAAAGTCCCCTTAATGACTTTGTTAGGAGAAATGTTTTAACAAAAATTGTATCTCTTTATATGTGTCATTCACATTCATGGTTTAAAGAAAATCGATGGAGCCGTTTTTGAGAAAATCGGAAAAAAGTATAAAAAAAACAAACAGTAAAATGTTAATTCCAGTTGAGGAATTTCGACCTATAACGTACTGTCAGATCCCATGATGATGCCTGACCAAGTTTATCAAGTTTGAATAATTCTATGGTTTTTAGTTTTTGAGCAATGCTGTTGACATACATACATACACAGAGACCATTTTGGAACTAGAAAACTCGATATCGAAAATTTGGCACGGTTACAATACTTCCTCTTAGTAAGTGTAAGAGAAAGTAAAAATAGAGTATGGCATGGCTTTTCATCTTCTATACTTGAAATTCCAAAATTTATTGTGACTTGAAAACCATATGTACATTTATTTCACTCATCGCGTTATCCGGATCGCTCTGCATTTTTATTTTATCTGCGAAAATATATTGTATTTATTTAAGTGGGTGCCAAAAAAAGCCTTATAAGTAAGTGCTGTAGAATTTCGTTCAGTGCTGATAACTTTATAATCAGATCAACTTCAAAATTCCTAAATACCCTTTTAAAAGGTAGTGGGGAGCTTAAATAATGAATGGAAGTTTATATCTAATCTCTAACGTTTAGTTTACTTAGCTGCCACATAGCGGCACCATCTCTGTTGCTACTACCAGCTAATCTAATTACGAACAATTTGTGCTTCTATTAGCCCCGATTATAAACCTGTTATGGAAGTATGAAGTAATGAGGTGTAAGTAGCTAACTGGGTGCGGCAGAGAGGGCAAACTACCAGCACATTTGCTTCTTGTTTTCCTCTGACCGATTTTCCTGACTTGCGCATTTATTATGAGTACACCACTTTGCCCTCATTTCATAATTACAAAATGGATTGATGCTAAAGCAAGTACAAAAGCTGTGGCTTTTTCATTTTATCGAACATTCTTTTGTTCCCCCCGTTAATGTTCAGTATCGTATTGTTGGAATTATTTATTTTTATTTATTTATTTATTTGTTATACAGCTACATTGCTTTAAGCAAAGGAGATGGCCAAACAGTTTAATGTAAAAATTATTCGTAATATAATAATAATAATAATAATAATAATAGTAATAATAATAATAATAATAATAATAGTAATAATAATAATAATATAATATAATTGTAATAATATAATAATAGTAGTAATAATAATAAAAATGATTCATACAATATAAGTATTGAACAGAACTTAAAAGTAATTCTTATAGATGATGAGAAAGTTACAAAAGTATTTTTTGGCTTAACAAAAGTAATTTTTAATAATTCATTAGAAATTAATAAGTTTACAAAAATTGTAAGAAGCAATATTTGTGCAAGGAAAAAATGAAATAGTTGCTTACAAGTAAAAAACCATAATTTACAACCATAATAATGTTAATCCATTTTGAATAATTTATAAAAAAATAATTTAATTCCTTCTTTTTCTGTAAAAAGTAAATAAAATTTCTGACTAAATAATAAAAAATAGAAATATAAATAAAAAATAAACTACCAATACAAATAAAATAAAGTTGAAGTTGATTATTCTCCTAGCACAAAACTTCTAATCTTAACGGCTTGTTTACAGAAATTATATATGGAGCTTACTTGTTCTTTAGTGTTTATTGTAAACAATTGCTCATATTTATGCGAGTTTGACACAAGACCAAAAGGTAAATATTTTGATAGAAAAAAAAGTTCTAATCGGCAACAAGGTTTTACATTCAAAAAGGAAATGAAGTATTGAATCACAGCTTAGAGTATTACATATTAAACATATATTCTGACTGTCAAAAATGTATGATTGGCTATTAATATACAATTTCGCCACCTTTACTCTACATAAATGTATTTGAGAGACAACTCTTAACTTTGCTATAGTACTGCCCAAATTTAGATGAAATTCAGTGCTTCCAAAACTAGAAACCAGCCTATAAAATTCGTTATACTTGGAATTTATTGCATACTCTACATCGTCGGATAGATATTTATTTATAAGTTTACTTATTACAATATTCTTTTCAGCTTTCAGAGTATTAGAGTTTTCAGTTAACAAAATGTGCAAGCAATCGATAGATGACATTACTTCCCTTATAAACGACAGCCAATCATTGGGTTTTCTTCCCTTAACTGCCTTCCGTCTTGAGAGAATATTATAGCATAATCGAGGGAGGCGTGATGAATTCATTTCTAGTATTTTGATTAAGAGATTATACATAGATTTGAACACTATTATTTTAAGAGGGGCTTCTCCAAATT
Organism: Triatoma infestans; assembly: GCA_011037195.1. Taxonomy (NCBI): domain Eukaryota; kingdom Metazoa; phylum Arthropoda; class Insecta; order Hemiptera; family Reduviidae; genus Triatoma; species Triatoma infestans. Next base: position 106,149 of record JAAEAF010014933.1, on the reverse strand, counting down.
CTAAGCGGACAAGTGAGTTGGGAGTACTTTTGGGCAAGTAATATAAGCTCTTTAAAGATTGAAGTTGCACTGTTTCCAACATGTCTACATAGTTGTAAGCCCACACTTCTGCACAGTACAACATTGTTGGTTTGAGAATAGTGTTTAGTAGTTTTTTCCTAATTTCATGATTTGTAGCTGCCGAGTTTCCCAAAATTGATCTGACTTTACTGAAGGCCAGCTTTCCGGCCGATAAATAATGCTTTGCAGTCTGAAAGAATTTACCATTTGAAGTGAATAGGACGCCTAAATACTGAAACGAACTTACAAATTCAATTAATTTACCTTCATAAAACACGTCACGGAATTTCTTTTGTCTGGTATTTTTAGAAAAGTACATAAGTTTTGTTTTACTAGTATTCACACGTAAATAATTCTTGCTACAGTATTGTGCCAAAATAGATAACTTTTCGTTTACATCAACTATAGAGTTGGCAAATATAACTATATCGTCCGCATAAGCCATTAAGATAATGTCAGTATTCTCGCCCAAATTAACAGATGTGGCCGCCTTTGATTTAAAAAATTGTAACATATCGGATGTATAGAGATTAAAAAGAAACGGCGACAAGGGCTCCCCTTGCAAAACTCCTGAAGTTACCCTAATATCATCCGTGCGTCCTGAGCTTGTTTTCACAGATATACTCGCGTTATCATAGAAACATTTCAGTATATTAACTATCTTAAGGCCAGAACCTAATTTTAATAACTTAGTCCAAAGTAAATTGTGAGAGATCAGATCAAACGCTTTTGAAAAGTCCACAAAAATAGCAAAAAAAGGGGAATTTTTATTTATTTTAATATCAATTATGGACGAAAGAATAAAAACATTATCTTGGCAGCCCCTTCCTAGCCGAAATCCAGATTGGAGCTCAGGTAGTAATTGCAAGTTTTCCGCCCACGTAACCATTCTATAGGAAAGGATAGAGGTAAAAATTTTAGGGAGACTGTTCAATAACGCAATTCCCCGATAATTAGCCGGGTCAGTAAGACTGCCTTTTTTATGAATCATTTGTATATCAATAACTGACCATGACTTGGGAACCACTTCTTTCTCTAAAATGATATTAAACAAGTTTAATATATAGTGCTCCCAAGCCGGAGGTAGGTTAGAATAAAATTCATACGGTATTAGATCCCTTCCGGGACTTTTATCAGTCTTACATTTGGACAGCGTAGTCTGAAGCTCGCTAAGGTCTATGTTCCTTTCCAAATCATAGTTAGTAAATTCAAAGCACTTGGGGTAAGCTAGTGGCGACTCGCAAACAGAGGCATAAAAAGTGCCAAAATATTCTGTCCAAACATCTGCAGTAATACTTAAGCTCTCTTGTTTTCTAAAAATTGACTCTCTAACAGCGCTCCAAAATTCTCTAGAGTTTCCAACATTTGATATCTTTGCAAATTTTTGTTATATTTTGGCTTTCTTCTTATCTCTAATAAATTTACAATAATTTTTCCGTAAGGTTAAGTAATTAGAAAGGTCACCAATATCATTATGTTTCTTGCAGTAACGTAGAGCCCTAGCTAAATTTCGTTTTGCTGCTAAACACTCAGCATCAAACCAATCATTTTCCTTATATGTTTTTTTATCTACTTTAACTTCCCGCGATTCAACCATTTTTAACAAATTAGCCGTTGCAGTTATTCCATTATTAATATTTTCATAAAGTTTTTCAGGGTTGTGGCTGTGGAAATACAGTATCGAAGACTGGGACATATATTGACTACTATATTCAATTTTTGTCTCACGATTCCATCTAAATTTAGTAGTGTACACATTAGAATTACTTTTCACTCTCTTCTCAATTTGCATAAATTCAGGAACGTTTAAAGTTATTTTACAACAAAGATGAGAGAGAAATGGAAAGATATCACTATTTATCCTGAAGTCAGAACACCAATTTAGACTATTAATATTGCCCCAAACCAAATCAATAATACTAGAACCCTGATGACCTATGAACGTATACTGTGCGGGAAAGTCACCAGGAAAGCGCCCATTAAATACAATCATAGCATTATCCTCCATTATATTTACTAATTTCCTTCCTCGAGAATTCAGTTTAGAGTCCAAGGAGTCGCGAGAGGCATACACTGGCATATTTTGAACAATCTCAATTGGGATATTGTTTAGATTAGAGATTCGCGAATTATAATCCCCACCTATAACAATAGGTAAGTCTGTATGCTCATTTGTTAGCTTTTCTAATACCTCCATTAAAGTATCAATATACGTATCATAGATACTAGCCGGTCTCCAATAAATTAGCCCCAGTATAAAGTCAGTGAAAGTTGTGGATAGCTTAAGAATTAACATAAAATTAACTTTATACAAGGTTTTAAATTTTATATTATAGTTTTTATTCAATAATATTAATAGTCCTCCGCTTGCGCGGCCCAGAGACTTTTCTCTCACAGCATTACACATTAAAGTTTCAAAATTGTTTAAATAAGATGGAAATTTAGGTGTTTCAGAAATTAACCAAGTTTCCGAAAAGCAAAGAACTCCACATTTTATTAAAAATTCTTGAGCGGATTGATCTAATTTAAACAGCGAATTGATTCCGCTAATGTTTTGAAAAATAATTGTAAAATTAGTAGAATTATTTACAGGTTTAGAGAGTTTATTTGAATAAACATTTACCAAAGGGTGAGAATTTGAAGTTGCTCGTTGTTGATGGAGTTTATCCTCACTATTATTTTTCTTGACTGGCTGGGGGACGAAAAAAGGAATCCAAAGTTGTTGACCCAGCTGTCTTCAGTTTCCTTTTCTTAAGGGAGGTACGTGACGATGTTTCAGAGACATCCGTATCCAAATCAGAGGCATCAATATCATCTAGCGTCTTTGTCTCTCGAGTATTTTTTGGGGTTACCTGGCCAGTATGTCCCAGCAGATCCTCTTCACTATGTATAAGTAAGGGTTTGGAAAGCTCAGTTGCTTTAATGAATAATCTATTATTTCTAAACCATATGAACTTAATTAGCTTATTATTCTTCATAATTTTTGTTTTTTTGTAGAGTGACGCGTAATATGGTGACATGTTTTCTGAGAAATATATTTGTTGTTTTTGCTCAATTTTCGGGAAAATCTCAGTTGTTAAATTAAACTTGATATCACGCAACAATTTCATGAAGTTTCCTTTGTCACCTCTCTTTATAAATTTCAATATTATTGGAGGAACATGAAGAGAATTTCTTAATTTAATTCTGAAATATTCTAATTTTTCATGATAACAAACAAATCCGATGTTTGTACAAATTATTTCAATAATCTCTTGCAGATTTTCTCCTTCAATGAAAGGAATGTTCGTTATTCGAACACCATCATATCTAGTAGCTTGTTCAAGACTATGAAGCTGAATTTTCCTACTATAATTTTCTCTTTTTAAAAAATTACTATCATTATTTAGTTTTGAGATTTCTCTTTTATTACCTAATATGTCTTTTTGTAGGGCTGCAAGGTTTTCTTTTAAAAATTTATCCGATGAATCAACTTTTTTTGAAATAGTTTTTAAATCAGCAGCCAAACTATCCATACGAGAGAGAATTATGTTTACTAAATCTCCTATTTCACTTTTTCCTATCTCCCCTTGCAATTGCTCAGACGACATATTGCCTCTTGTTTCAAAGAATACAGACACTTACGACTTATTAATTACTTTCTGAGAAAGTTTATTAAGAAACTATGAATGCTATAAAGAATTAGAAATTAATCGTAGTTGTTACCAGGTAAATAAAGTTAGTTCAACTGCAGTAGTGGGCGTGACCATCAATCTCACAACAAACCCCACTCCACTTGAAGTATCCAACATAAATACCCTGACCCCACCAAATTGCGATTGTTTACGTTTGTTTTTAAACTAATCTTTTTATTTTATTAAAGTACTTATTAGTTTTCACCTTATAACTTCCTGTGTTCGTCGATTTTCACAAAATCACTGTCACCAAAGAATAGATAACAATAAACTAAAACGAATGATATAAAAAATAACGACAATTTCCTAGAAAAACCCTTAAAAAACTACAAAAAAAGAGAAGCAATACAAAACGATGTTACCACAACGAGCTCACTAGGCCAACTCGTATTGTTGGAATTAGGTCACTCAGTTAAAAGTTTTTGTTTTGTAAAGATTTGTACGATGAAAAAATGTGCTTTGCTATAGGGAAAATAATTTCTGGTGTGAAACACTCACAAAACTTTCACTTGAACTAGTTAATACAATTATATTCTCAAATTTCTTCAAACTATGTATTTCCGTTCAGCCCAGATTAGCTTAGTGGTAGCGCATTGAACTAATTCGAATTCAGCAGTGCTGTTCTTAGGCTTCCTCTCTATAAAGAACATCCAGCTATCTGGTGTAGGTCCAGTGTTGTCTGAAACGAGAGAATACTGCAAGGAGGCGGGCAGTGCATTGAGACGGCTCCAAACTTAGGAATAAAAAATGGATCCAGGGGGCTTTGGGTAGTGTATGGGTTGCCACACCCCATGATTAAAAATAAAACTATAACACGTGGTCAAACTGTTTTCTATTACATTTAAATATATGCGTGGGTTAAAACTTTGTTTATGTTGAATATTATTTATGATAGAATAAACATTAAATAAATGTAAAATAAATAATAAACAACAATAATAAATTTATCATTTAATAATACCTGCTATATAATTAATTTTTTTTTTTCGAAACTTAGGAAAACTATAAATTAGAAATATAGTAAACAAATAACAATTCCGAGTAAATAGTTTAATTATGCAACCTAATGAAAGGTTTCTTCCCTGACGGTATTTTTTTTCTATGTTCTCAATAAAAAGTTCTCCAGTAAGTAGGAGAATGTCCTAGAAGATGAATATGGGATGAAGTAATTTAACTCAATAAAAGGTTTAAAGTGAAACCTAACTATAGATTACTCAAAAGAAGATGGAATGGATGTAGATGTACCGTTTCATTTTTACTTCCACTCTCACTTCTGGATGCGAGTCCCTGGTCAATTAAAGAAAAAGAAAGGTTACAAGCTTATGAACTGCATTATTGAGATCAAGAAAAGTCGAGAGGAACATTTAGATAGACCAAATTCCCCATGCCACTACCCGAACAAACGTGAAGAGCAAAACCGGAGTTTATGGGAAAAGTACAATAGGGGAGGTTCAGGCGTATTTGCAAATTGGAGTTAACTCGATTCACTTAGAGAATGTGGCGCTGAAGATGACCGGAAAGCTGCCAAGAGGAAAATGAAAAATTACTTTTCTGAAGGCAACATCAAGAACAGGGATAAAGGGAAATTAATGACCTGAACGATAATCATAATTAGAGAACGATGGCGCTTCTTCGGCATTCTCTGGGCAAAAAAGGATTGGAAAAAATTAATTTCGCTTTTCTATTTAATTAATAAAATTGAAATTTAGTTGATGAACTTTTAAAAATTAATAGTTTCTTCCGCTTGAATGTTTACATTGAATAAGACTTGAAACAGGTTTTTAGCGATTAAGATTCAAATAAAACAAAAATGTCCACCTTCTGCAGCACTACTTTCTCATAATAATGGACCAAGCTGAAAATGGACGTATAAGTGATCGTCATAAAATAAATTTGACTTGTTTATTACATTTTAATTTCACAATATATAGAAAAAAGTACTTTTTAAGTGATATCATAAGTGTATATATAATAATAAAAAGTATCCAACTTATATACGTTCTAAGTATCGAACAAACTTTTATTTGTTCTAATCGATTGAGTTCAATTGTGTTGTTGGACTCAACCAGAGAGAAGTACGAGTTACGCATCAGTATAAAGAGGGACAAAGGTGGTAAGAGACGCTTTCTTTCTTTTCACCAGTAGGCGACCAAATTTCATTGCTTTTTCTTTTTCCTTTTTTTGTGTGTGTACTGTAATCGAAAATCCTTGTAAATTTCTACGGAAACAAAATTTGGTAAGTCATGAAATAGTTTATTTAAATTTCTTGATATTTTACTTTCACTTATTGCTGTAAGGAGAAGTATTGTGATTAGCAAAGATTCGAAATTAATATTCACCGGAAATACAAGTTTGAGGTCAGCTAAATATCAATATAAAGTTTCTAGAATTGGCTTGTGTGTAAGTGGGTAGCTTTAACAAAATATCTCAAAACTAAGAAGCTCATGTGGCTTAAACAAAATATTGTCGTTGATCCGAATTAACCGAGGCGAATTAACTCAGTTATTACTTTTTTTGTTTTTGCATTTATTTTGTCGAAAATCTCCAAAAATTTCTTTTTAAAATTTGCCTAATATTTATCACTATTATTTGAAAGATTTTTCCAGGATAATCGATTTTCAGCGTTCTGAAGAAGCTATAACAATTAAATTTCCTCTGTAAAATGCCGCAATTTCCTGTGATTTTTCCGGATATTCTCGGAAAACGACTCCAACGAATTTTCTTTGAACATTGAACACCAACTGTATATATACACATTTATATATATATAAGCCAATACTTTTTCGATCGTGCCAGATTTATGAAATTGAGTTTTCACCACAAATACAGGTTTTGAGGTCTTCTGTGTCCAAAAAAGTGGTTTTTAGAACAGGGTCTTTATGGGTGAGGATGTGTGTGAAAAGAATATTTAAAAAATGAGAAGTTGCAGAAAGCTGAAACTTAGTATATTCATCAGAGACATTTCCGTGGTAGCCTGCTTCATTTTGTGGTAATCGACCGGTTTCGGGCGTTCGCCCATCTTCATGATGCGTTTTTCAGGCAGTGTGACAACACAGACTTGCACAGAGCAAACTCAGCTTTCACACTATTTCAGTATACCACCACTCAGCAACCACCACTACAACTTACTATATTGTTTAGGTATTACCACTGTAGTGGAAGAAAGAAATGAAAGAAAATAATAGTTTTGGAAAATAGTTTAGAATATTTATAGCTTTGAAAAATAGAATTTTGTTAATATTTTAAATGTATCCTAGTGCAGTGAAAAGAGTCAGGTATTGGTAATTTAAGGTCATTGCTATTAGGGGAGACAAAGGCATCCGTTAAATTAATACAATGCCACTTGGCCAACTGTTTTGTAAGAGCAGGGCATTCTTTCGAACAGTCTGCATTCTGCTTTAAAAGCCAGAACACTTGTTCAGGAATGCTTCTAAACTCATGCCAATGATAGAGATTTGCCTTTATTCTAGATAAACATCATTTATTAAGATACAGTTGTGATATTGTAATGTACTTAAATTTGCTTAGAGAATAATATTTATTTAAAAACAGTGGTGCTCTCATGATTATTACTAATACTTCTCTCTTAAACATATATTTACAAGCCCATTTTCTTGAAACTTGGAATATCAACTACACATACAAAGAGCTACAACTTTTATTTGAAACTTTTCTCTGGAAAAAATCATTTAAGGGCACCTTGAAGGGAGGGGGTTATAGTACCCTCTATTTCAGGGCTATTTCAGTTCAACAATGTGCTAAAATTCGTTGCCAAAATTCCCTAGTTTGAAGAAAATTGGTTGAGCGGAAGTGAATTAGTTTTCCTTTTTTTTGTAATTTTCTCCATATAAATGCCGCCGATTACACATACACACACATGCACCCACGCATACACACACACATACACACATGCATACTAAGAGAAAGAGAGATGGAGAATGTCTTCTTTTGTCCAGGAAAATTGTTAATTTTTCTTTCCATTCCTTTGAGCAGGGTCAGCCAGGTTTTGCTTAGACGAAGTCTTTATAATCTTTATTTATACAGTCATTATCCTTTCGTAATACCTCTCTTACAAAACACTTTTCTTTCCTGTCACCATCCATTGTGGATTACTCGCAAGTATTGGTCTAAATAAGCAAGGCAACAATCATCCTGAAAAAGACTACTGCAATATAGGCTAACGTCCGTTTCTTAATAAATCACTTAAGCGGTTTCAAACTGAAGATCTTAGGATTATGCAAGTTAATGGCTTCGAAAGTTTGAAGGTTCAAATAGTAATTTAAGCAGACAATAACCACTGCCATTATACCATATCCCCAAAACAGTATTGTTTGTATCTTATTTGAAATACCAATTCTCTACATACAGTTTTACAATAACTATTATTCAATTACATAAAACATATTATAAGTAATAAAAACATTAAAAAAAAACAAAATTTGTATTAACAAATTAATCAAAAAACAATGTGTTACTACAACGGGTTTTTTATTTAATAAAAGGAATCTAATATAGGCTATATGTACTGGACTCAATTCATCTGTCATTCGTGATCAATTGCTTGTCAGCGCATCCCCTTGAATGATGTTGATTTATATGTTCTGGGCATTTCAAAGCCAAATATACTATAACCCTATGTTATATAGTTCTGGTATCATTAAATTCCAAATGTCGCTTCATCATCAATGACGTTAATAAATATATATAATGTCGTTAAAATATATACAGGGTGACCAGAGTTATATGCTCCACCCACTTTTTTTTTAAACGGCGGGAAATTTCGAAAAAATAGAAAACACGTATTTAATCATTTTTAGTCTAGTTTATTTTCAGTGATTGATCCATTTTTTTATACCCCAATATCCCGAGATACAGCATCCAACTTTTTTTTTTCAAATGGACATTATATTTTTTTTTGCATATTTTTATAGTACTTGAGCCTCTAAAAAAATAAAAAATTTAAAATCGGTTAGGTTTTTCAAAAGTTATGGTAATTTAAAATATGAAAAACAAATTTCAGTTTAATGTCAAAATTACATTATTTTTTCTTTAAAGAAGCTCTTCAAACTGGGCACCATCAACGGATAGGCAAGCCAAAGCTCTGGACTCCCACGCTCTGTTTGTAGCAGCACTTAGGTGGCAAAGTCAACATCTAGGCAGGCTAGAGTTATTCGACGTTCCAGATCTTCGACTGAAGGCACGGGATTAAGGTTACTGTATACTTTATTTTTTAGATATCCCCACAAAAAATAGTCCATTGGGGTTAAGTCCGGAGATCGAGGTGGCCATTGGATCGGACCATGAGTTCCTAACCACTTTTCGTGGAAATTTCTGTCCAGGTAACGTCGAACAACTCTCGCATTATGTGCTGGGCAACCATCTTGTTGAAAATACATATCTAACCGACGTTTTAGAGGAACATCTTCAAGCAGAACTGGCAAAATGTCTCTTAAAAAAGTTAGATACCTTTCACCAGTTAAGTTTCCTCTGTAGAAGTATGGGCCGATTAGTTGGTTTCCTAAAACTCCACACCAAACGTTTGTAGAAAAAACAACCTGATGGCGTGTGGCGAAGGTAACTTGTGGATTTTCTTCAGCCCATATTCTAAAGTTCCAACGATTAAGAAGGCCATTGTTGGTAAACGTTGATTCATCAGTCCATAAAATTGTGCATTTTTTGTGGGGATATCTAAAAAATAAAGTGTACAGTAACCTTAATCCCATGACTTCAGTCGAAGATATGGAACGTCGAATAACTCTAGCCTGCCTAGATGTTGACTTTGCCACCGAAGTGCTGCTACAAACAGAGCGTGGGAGTCCAGAGCTTTGGCTTGCCTATCCGTTGATGGTGCCCAGTTTGAAGAGCTTCTTTAAAGAAAAAATAAGGTAATTTTGACATTAAACTGAAATTTGTTTTTCATATTTTAAATTGCCATAACTTTTGAAAAACCTAACCGATTTAAAAATTTTTTTTGTTTTGTTTTTTAGAGGCTCAATTACTATAAAAATATGCAAAAAAAATATAATGTCCCATTTGAAAAGAAAAAGTTGGATGCTGTATCTCGGGATATTGGGGTATAAAAAAATGGATCAATCACTGAAAATAAACTAGACTAAAAATGATTAAATACGTGTTTTCTATTTTTTCGAAATTTCCCGCCGTTTAAAAAAAAAGTGGGTGGAGCATATAACTCTGGTCACCCTATATATATATTATATTTAGGTGCGTAGTTGTGTGATGACCACAAAATGAAGCGGCTGTTACGGAAAATATCACTGATGCTTTCTAGCTCTGCGGAGCACACAGCTAAAACATTTTTTTTCGTATTCTGGGGACCTCAAAACATAAGTAAGAGAAAGTAAAAATAGAAATAGTGGTATAATAAATAAACGTATTGGCTAAATGTTTTTTTTTTTGTTTAAGCTACGGAATTAAAAGTTTTCGAACCGAACTTTCTTATTGGATACTAGTAGGTTTATGTTTAGAAGTTGATATTTAGATTTTTATATGAAAAATAAATTTGATTAAAGTAAGGGTTAAAGCGAAATGTACACAATATTGGAACGTTCCTTCATTTTACTGAAGTGTTTCATCAAAAAAAAGAACAGAAAAAGAAGTATTGCTTTCACGAAACAAAACATAAATATATATATATATATAAAAAAACTGATACTGACAGAAAAGGAAAAGGAGTTATAAAGCTTGTTTATTCTTACCGCCTTTATACACTTAAGGGGCTTCACAGCCAATTTCCTGATCAAGTTTTATAGAGAATGTTATGTTAAATTCAATCGATTATATCCAATAACCAAACCGGCTTCTTCAACGGTTTTATTACAAAATTAAAGGTATTGTGTTTTTTCCCCCCTTTCTTGTTGAGACCGCTTCCTTGGTTTTATAAAAATCGACATTTCATCCATATTACAATAGGCTTCTTCAGGATGGATGTTCATTGGGATTCTTTAAATAATAATGAAAAAAATTGAAATCCCAGGAAGCTCCTCAAACTTGATAGTTTCCGTTTATGTATTACCATCTCCATAATGTTTTCAGTCAAATCTACCAACCGAAAGTGCACAGTGAAAATATTGAGTCTCCCCCTCCCCTCGTAAATGACCATCACTTTTGTTTGATTCATTTTTCCCGGAAAATTGAACTTTTGCAAGCTTTAGGCTAGCAGAAACGTCAATCTTTTCTCAAAAGTACTATCTTAAGCATTAAAGTTTAGTTCTGTCATATGATATTAAGATACTGAATAACCATTGCTAGAATTTTAAAGTTGTGAAGCAAATGTAATGACCGGAAGTGTGAACTTTATAGAATAGGTTAATGCGATTATAATTATATTTTTTTTTTTATTGGAATTGCAAAAACTGATTTTTCATGGATTCTGCAAAAGCCATCAGGTTAGAATTCTCAAGTGTTATTGCAGCACGTTCTTTCCTATCTCTTCAGTACCAACCCTGACCAATAATATTATCGGTAGGGTAATTAATCTTTAAATAAACAATCTGGTGTGAAATACTCACACTGTTTTTTCTGATTCCAGTTAATAGAATTTAACTAAGAACCTCTTCTTAATAGAATATTTTCGGTGATAACTCAATTTCGAAAATTTTGTTACAATCACAATACTTCCTGTCTTTCTTTGGATAAGAGGAAGTCAAATTCCTAGTTTCCAGGAAATTTGTACCATTATTTTTATACATAATTACATTAATTAGAGACCATATTTATGTTTACACACCAGATTTTTTAATATAATTATAACTTATTATATAAACTGGATACGATTCGACTGACATATTACCTGGATTCATTCCACATTCCCTATCATTGTTCAATAAATCGTCAAGTTTTAGGAAACCTTTAAAAAGGTTTTGCTGGAAAATATTTTACTCGTCATTAAGTTATGATTTTTTGACCATTCAGCATCCTAGTTATACCATGTAACGAAGTACGCTCATAAGGCGATAGATGACCCTAGAATTAAGAAGTGGGGCAAAGGCAAGTCTGATCTTCTCCCCACTCCATTAGGAAAGAATACGAAAAAGTGCGACAACAACTGTCTCATGAGCTCTCAAAAAAAAAAAAGTTTGCCGGCGAAGTTGTGGTACCGAATTTTCCCGTTATCCGTCGTACAAGGCCTTTCCCGGTACATTGCAATAACTTTCTATGATTTTCGTATTGTGTACTTATCTTCGTGTATAGTATCAATACATATTTCGTCTGATAACATTTTTGTAAAGGTATACCTTATTTATAATTTCTGTTATCTTTTCCTTGGAAAATATATGTATTCTTGATTTTACATGTACATTTTGCATTTCCATTTATACTGCCTGAATGAGAATATCTTCTCTCTACCTGTAAATAGTTTCGTTTATTTCTATCTTTATTTCTTCTGGTCTTAATTCAATTTTGTTATTAATTTATATTAAATCATTGGCTGAAAAGCCTGGCGCCCAACTACCTAAAGCTTGTTATGAGTTCTCTGAGATCTGGGCCCAGTAGATTAGATTAGATTAGTTTGGGGAGGACCACGCTTCATACCACTGCGACCTACATTGAGAGGTCTATTGTGGATCCCCTGGGCTTATAGCACATCCTTCAGCTTCGCCCTCTAATTCAGGCCTAGCAAAGCTGAAGGTGGCTCCGTCATGAAGCTCGTGGCTTCGGGATTACTAGTCCCCAGTTGAAGAAACCTTGTTCTTGCCAGTCCGGCACACTCACAAAGAATGTGCACCGGGGTTTCCTCCTCGATCCTGCAGAAACGACGTAATGCGTTGTGCATGTAATGCTGAAATGGTGCATGTACCTATTCAGCCTACAATGCCGCGTTAGTAGACCCACTATTAACCTTATATCCCTTCGGCTATGGCTCAGTACGTCCTTGATAAATTTAGGCAAATGTCTCTTAATAAAGAGTTTCGCCTGCCTCTGCCCAGTAAACTCAGTAAATTTTCAAAATAACAGGAAAAAGGTTATAACTCAAAACCGATCAATAGTGTGGATATGTTTTAAATCTTAAATGAACAGATACTATTCGATTTTCCGGAATATGGCAGCCAGTTTTTTTCAAAGCAAGGTAAGGTTTAATAAGAAATCACCTTAGCTTGTGTTGGGTCATAGATCTACTTTAGATTTACAACTGATTATAATGTAGAAATGTTGCTGTATTCACATCTAACACTAGTTGATGATTAGTTTGGCCTGCGGCCAGCAATTGGGGCTGAATTAAGCACTATGTGAACCTGTCCTATACCTGTCTTTTTGTGTAACAAAATCTCAAGATTGATTGCCAGTTTAATACTGTTGCTTTCTATTTCAATTACATTCGCAAAACTTGACTCAGAATTTAAAACAGCCCATATGTTTAATGATTTTTTCATTTATAACAAATAGGGAATATATGAGTAAATGTTATTTTTGCCATATAAAAATGAAAGGAAACTTAGCTTATTTTAATTAAAATTTAATCTGACTAAACTTTATCAAATAAAAGATTGTTTTTCTTAAACACAAAAACTTTTTACATTCGAATAGCTAAAGTTTGTTTAGAGGTTATATTGTTCCTAGTTTAATGTTATTTACCCTGGAGCGACTGCAGCCAATTAAATGAACTTTATTTACTTAATTAGGCTGTATTTCCACGGTTAATAAAGAAAAAAAGATAGTAACAATAGAAGATTTTTTTGTCAGGATACTTCACATTCATCCACTATTCAGGTGTAGCGGACGGAGGAGTTAATAATTATAATTTACTATCAGCAGGATTTTCTTTGTTGTGATATCACACAGAAAATTGTCGAAGATTGAAAATAAATCTTGTGTTTTGTGGTTCGCAATATCATACATTTACATTGTAAAGATTGATGACCTCTTGAAATCTTTCGATGGCCAATCAAAATGAAACTTTTAATACTGAAAAAAAAATTTACCAGGAATCTACTGAATCATTAGCAAAGTGTTATAAGTATAACTACTACTTGCAGAGGACTCGATTCTGTAAAGCTGAGGAAGAAACCGCGGTACACATTCTTAGTGAGTGCACCGGCCTGATGAGAATAAGTTTTCGTCAACTGGTAGTGAATAATCCCGAAGCCATTAGCTTCATGACGGAGCCACTTTCAGCTGTGCTAGGCTTTTAAAAGGACAATACTGGAATACCTGCCGCTGAGAATCCACAATAAACCGCCTAGTGTAGGTCTCGGTGGAATGATCCACATACCATCTCTTTATTAATCAAATCTAATCTAGTGGCAAATTCGGTGATGGTACCTATAAATGGAATGGCAAATATTAGCTTCCTTTGATTTTTCGTTTTTGGGTACATGAATATTTTTAAAACTCAAAACATAACGGTAAATCGGGACTGTATATTTTCTAGGAAAGCATAAAATACTCAAATTAATATCAACAGGTACTTAACAAAATATAAGGCTAGCGTTTTGAGAAATATTTTTGTTAGAAGCTTTTTGTTAATAAAAGACAGAGGTCACAGTGCGAATGGTCGTTGATGTATGGACTTAACAGGAATTAGGAGTGATGTAAAAGCAGTCTGACTGAACAGAAAACGCTGCCTAGATAGATTAATTATAATCATTAAAAATAAATTAGCAGACATTCTAGTTAGTATTAAAAACAAAATTAATAATAATAACCAGTAACATGAAATGAAGGTAAATTTTATAAATCGTTGTACCTCCTTTTGACTTATACAAAATAGGCATGAATTCCTCTCCATTAGCTTAATGCACCAGATGAAAGAGAGCCTTGAATATATGTTTATGGTTCAGTACATTCAAAAATTCAGCCAATATCAGACTTTCTTAGCAAACTATTAAGGAGAAATGACAAATCTGTTCTAGAGGATTAATAAAAGATTAACACCAAACTGTGAAGACTTCTGATTTTTGTACAGAATTTATCAAAAATAGTAAAATAAAGGTATCATATTTTAAGTTGAAGAAAGATTTGATGAATAAATAGTTGATTTCCAACCAAGATTTAGGTTTTACAAAGGGATGTATTTTGACAGTAGTCTTCTTAGAGAAACAGATATAAGGTTTAGCATAAGGATAGTGGTTGCAAATGCTATTATGTATATATATATATCTATTACATAAGTAATTGTGTTTTTTTTTTTGTAAATAATTAATATATCAATTAATCAATCATTTTTTTGAGAGCTGGAAGAAACCGACATATTGACAAAGTGTTCTAGTGTTGTTGCCTGTTATATGCCATCAGCTGCCAAAATATATTAGTGAAAAAAAGCAGGCCCTACTTTATTCAATGTAAGATAGTCTCTTCATTTCAATATTTCTGTTATGTTTATTGCAAATCACTTCAGTTTATTTCTTCCCGCTTCTTAGCAATGATAAGGGAACCTTGCACACCTTTGTAAGGGGGAACTGCACACCTTATTTGATCTCTGCTTGGTCTTTTCATAGATCTTTGACTAGTTCCTTTTTCCATCTATGTCTCTAGAACAATAGCATGGTTATTGTCTATAATGCCTTTGCGATTTTTTGTTATGGTGTCTTGTTGTAATATTAAATTTCATGCCAAATAGTGCCAAATAAAGGTGGCTAATTGTTATTTCTATGAATTAGTCTTTTTTTTAAAAAAAACAAACTTTCTTTTACTCCTAGTAAGAGGAAGCATTGTAATTGTGTCTAATTTTTGATATCGAGTTTACACTGGAAATATTCGTTTTGTGGTTCCTGAGTCCGAAAAGGCGTTTTTAGAAAATTGTGCGTGTGTATGTGTAGATAGCAATTAATGAATTTGAACAGTATAGCTCAAAAACGAAAAATCGTAGAAAGTTCCAAATTGATATTCCGTTTATATATCACCATGGGATCGAACAGTACGTTACCTGTCAAAATTCCTCAACCGGAAGTACTACTTTACTAATTTTTTTTTTTTTTACTTTTGTGCGATTTTCTCCAAAATGGCTCCGACGATTGTCTTTAAACTTGGTATATCAACTACACATACAAACAGCTACAACTTTTATTTGAAACATTTCTCCGGGAAAATTTATTTAAGGATTGGAGGAGGGTTGAGTTTACGGTTCCTCGAAAAGGCTATTTCAGTTTTATTACACAATTATATCATCTAAATAATATTAATTAGAATGAAATATTTTTTTGAAATTCCGAATTTCAATACAATTAATAAAACGGAAGTGTGTTTTTACTGAAGTTTTTTTTCATTTTTTGTGATTTTCTCCATAAAAATACAGACGAATTTCATTAATTTTTTTTATACTAACTATAAAGTTTGTCAATTACAATTTTTAAAACTGGAGTAAGCGAAAAAAAGGTGTGTGAGTGTTTCACACCAAATTTTTTTAACAACAGTTTAGAAAGTTAATTAAATATTCTACGGAAATTAAAAATTTGTCCGTGAAATTTATTTACGGCTATAACAAAGATAATAACTTCGAACAATTGTACTATTGTCATAATTAAGTATTCGTATACATATGTGTGCGTGTTTATATGTAAGAGAACAGCTAATCTTAATGACGAAAAATCATGAAGAATCTTAACTTGATATTTCATTTACACATATCAGAATCTAACACGAATGTTTCAATAAAAATCGATAAACGAATGTTTGACCATTTTACCGTAGTTTTTCACCGGAAGTATCAATTTATGGAATCGATTTTTTCAATTTTTTTTTTTTTGCAATTTCCTCAAAACCAGCTCGCACGATTTTTCTTAAACTTCTTCTATTCACTATATGTAGATCATTGATTTTTGTTTAAAACCTTATTCTGGGAAAACTCTTTTAGTAAGGTTTATGGGATTATGATTTCCTCTAATGTGCCTAATTTCCTCTAAATGTGTTAATTAATCTCACTATTCTATCATCCAACTGATATTGATTACAATGAAATGTGTTGCCAAAATTTCAAGTTTGTTACCAAATGAATTTACCGGAAATGCAGCTTTTTTGGAGGGGGGGGGGATTTTTGCGACATTCTCCATAAAAAATCCAACGGATTTTGTTAAACTTTGTTTACTAAAAAAACATTCAGAGAGCTACTAGCACTTCTGTTTGTAACAATTTTCCGAGTAAGGCTTCCTCGGTATAGTGCTAACTTCAATTTTTTATACGACTCTTTCAACTATATTATATTAATTACAATTAAATGTGTTGTGGAAGATTCTTCTCAACCGTTCTTAAATGATGGATGAGAATAGTGAGATTCGGTCTCCTTTTTTTTTTAAATAAAAAACCTTAAATTTTTGCCAACGTTTCGACAAATATATTGTCTTTATCAAGGCATAAAAATAAAAATGTTAAAAAAAAAAAAAATTCAAAACATGACAACTGTTCGGTCGCGGCGCCTTTGAGGCATAAATTTCATTCTGTCTTTACATTTCTATTTTTTTGTATTGCCCTGTTTATTGGTGTTTGCACTTTAATCCCTTTCCATTTCCAAACTATAATTTTCTGTTTCCTCTTTCATCTTCCGCCGCGTTCTCACGCTTCCCCGCATTTTTCCCTCTCTTTCTCGCCTTTAAACTTTGTGTCGCCTTTTACGCGCCTATTCGCCGTGGGAATTATTAACTTGACTCTTCGGTGATTACCAAGACTCATCCTCCGCGCCATCATCTTCACAAGGCTATCTCATTGCACGTTAGTGGACTCGCCAGCGCCTGCCGCTTCAACCACGGCATCATACGCTTCTGAAGAAGCATTCTAATCCTTCTACGCTCACCTGAGTTCCTTTGTTTCGCCACACACACACACACACACACACACACACACTCACATCCGCCACCTCCTTCTTTCTCACTCCGCCATTCGTCTCATCAACCCTGCGTCTATTCATCACTCAACGTCACCAAGGGGTAAGTCTCACTTTCATTTGGTTTGTTTTATTCTTCATTTTGTTTGTCACCTGCTTTTCATCTCGCTTTGGGTGTCTGCCGCGCAGACAACAACTTTAACTTATGTTGATTATAAATTTTCTAATTTTTATGCCTTAATAAAGATAATATATTTGTCGAAACGTTGGCAAAAATTTAAGGTTTTTTATTTTAAATGTGTTGCCAAAGTTTTGAATTAAAATAAAATCAGTGACCGGAAACAGCTGACTTTATTGAATATTTTTTTTTTTTAGTTTTCTGCAATTTTTTCCATAATGATAACGACAGTCATCATTGAAAGTATTCATACAGAGATCTATCACTTTTGTTTGACTATTTTTCCTGGAAAAACTATTTTAGGGAGTTTTTAATTTGAGCGGGAAGGTCATGCTCCCTCCAAAAATACTGAAGCTTACTTAATATTTAGTAAAAATTATAAGTTAGAAAAAAGTTTGTTAATTTTAATTTTGAAAATTGTAGTAAGAAGATGTTATGTGAATATTACACCAGATGTTTTTCATGGAATATTGCGTTATACTCAACTTTTCAATAACATTTTTTTTGTGTGGTAAGCATCCAGTTTTTGCGAAATCATCGTTGAAACACGCATTATATAGATGTCCCAAAAATCAGGCCGCTTTTTGTTTTTGTCAGTATAAAATTACTGGCTAGACTTATACTCTACCTGTTAGTGGATTGTGTTTAATTTTTATAAAAGCCAAAACTAATTCACCTAATGTAAAACAAAAGTGAATGTATTGAATAAATATACTAGAAGTAAAAACCAACACACTGAAATTCTAATATCTCCGTCGTCCTTAATACAATAGTGCTGCAGACAATTTAAGTAACAAGCCCATCTAAATGCATAACTCCTTGATATATATATATATATAAAATTTTCATCAAAGCATGCTCTCACTTCTCTAGGCACAGTTTATCCTGGAGCAATCTGCCATAGGCTTGTTATTTTTCGCAAGGGTTTCAAGTAAATAAAGAATACTAAGGAGAAAAAAATATATAAATTAGCCATACTAATCTGACGAAAATAAATCTAAACTAGTTTACTACTTTCTGTCGACTGGGTTATTAATAAAATCATCTCGTAATGGAATTTTAATTCTTTATGCAAGGTATCCCATTTAAACGGGCTACTTTTGAAATAACTCTTAAACGAAGCCAGATATCTAAAAAGTAAACATAACTTTTCTTGAAGTATTTTCGCTTTATTTCATGATGGTGTTAAAGTTTTTCGAATTTATTGCTGTATTACACATTGAATCGGTGGCAGAATGTGGCGATTTCGTTTTGACTCCACTTTTTATTACTGTATTGAAAACTATTTAAAAATAATGAAGAAAAATGCCGTTAATTTCGCTTCAATATTTCAAACCGTTGCGGGATATTCAATCATAAAGATTCAATTTTCGTCGTTTTTTCCCCCCTATTTCTCTGTTTCATAAACTAAAATTAAAAGATGATTTTCTTATTAATTTCTAATAAATAAGAGAGTTCAAATGCTGATACAACTTAAAAGTTATTTTAAAACCATAAGGGACTTAAAAATCAGGTAAAACTTAAAACAAAACAATATTCCCGTTTATTTACAAAAATCGATGAATAAATATTTCCTATTTATTCAAAATGACCTCCTCGGCTTAAACGGCACAAGCGCAATCGCTGCCCAACAGATGAAGTTGCTAATCGTTTCTGCCTGAATTGCTAAGCTGGTTTGGATTGTCTTCTCTAAGTGCTTCTGGAGTTGTTAGTTCCTTGGCATGAATTTTTTCTTTGAGATATTCCCAAGGAAAAAATCAAGAGCAGTTAAATCTGGCGATCTGGAAGGCTAGCTTACCGGTCCCTCTCTCACGATCCAACGGTTACTGAACTGTTATTTCAAAATTGGCCTATTCAAATGGGACACATTGTATAACCTAGCTAATTATTAAATAAAATAGAATTCGTTCGAACAAATTACCGAAAGCCTCTAATACCTAGTTATGCAGACTTACAAAATATTACAAAATAGAGATTAGTTAAGGGAAACGCAGATAGTTTTTACTTACACAAAAATAGATTAAAGCAATAAATATTTTCGATCAGATAATGAGAACATTTAGTTACGATTGTTACATTTTTATAGTTACCCATTCATGCGAATATATGCATACATAAAAAGCAAATCGAAGTGCAACAATATCAGCGATAATGCTTTGGCTTACAATATATCAAAAATCAATATCAGAGAATGGCGTAATAGGGTTTTGTAAAGTTACATTTTCCCTGATACATACACTCTTTGTATTTTTTTTATTTTAAATAAATAGCATAACAAGAAAATGCTATTCTGATTTTATCAGACAAACATCTACATATAAGATTAATGTAACGGTAACTTCTCGGCATGTTCAATAAATAAATCATTGCGATGTAAAAATAATAAATAAATAAATACGTTAAAAATGAAAATGGAATAAATCGATGATAATGTGGATTTCTAATTTTAATATCATTTTATTCATTTATTTATTTATTTTCTTATCGGACTATATAGATGCTCGTGGCTGGGAGATTATGGATCGTATTTATTATGTATGGGTTTTTACATTATGCATTCAGTCAATGCTTTAGCAGCAAAACATAAGTCTTTATCATGAGATAGTCTTATTTGTGATATAGTGTTAGTTAGTACTTAAGCTAACTTGCAAATCTTAATATCTGCAATATCTGAGGAACATTTTTCTTTTCATTTTTTGTTTTTATTTTGTTGAAAGAGTAAGTACTGTAACCATAGCAAATGTATTCATTGTAGTCTATACAAAAAAAAAAAAATTATTATCAGAAGTCTGAAAAAGATGATTTAAAGCAATTTTGAATGCGTATATAGCGTTTGCATTACTGTGTGTGTGTGTGTGTGTGTGTGTGTGTAAACGGAAATTCAAATATGAAAAATCCCAAAAATTTCATCTTTGAAATTCCATTTTAGTCTATAATGAGGTCCGACAATATGGTTCCAACCAAAAATTCGTCCCTAAAAAAGTAATTTACAGAAAGATTATATTTTTTCAGTTTTTCACCATTTGCTCGAAAACGACTTCAGAATTTTCTTTGAAAGTCTTACACCAACTAACAACTTAGAAATATATCAGCTTTTGTTGGAAGCATTTCTTTTGAGAAAGCAGCATTTCAGACATAAACATTTTTCAGTCGATACAAGTACCCCCCTGCAACCCTGTTCATTCCCAGGAGACTTGAAGTTTTCACTGCTCTAAAATTTCTTTAAATTCATCCATCGGAAGGAGGGGCTATCCGATTCTATTTCCTCCTCACCGGTCCTTAGATCCTCTTCTATTCTATCGCCCCTGAATTGCATGTTTCCTTCATTCAACATCTCTTCAAAGTGTTGAGCTTATATTTCTAAAATCGCCGATTCATCACACAACAATTCTTCTTCTTCAGTCTACATTTTGCTTAGTTTTAGGCTGATATCCATCCTCAATCATTGTCGGTTTGAATTTGTACTCTCTTGCAGAATTCCTCCTCACTTTATTTCATTATTCCTCCTTTCTTTATATTCTCTCACAGCTACCTGATTATTCTCGATAGCATCTTGGCTCTAGCTATATTTCCATTTTTCAATAACTTCTTGCATTTCCTGGTTAAACCAGTCAAATTATTTTATACTCGCTCTCTTTTCCAACACTTCCCCTACCACTTTATCCTAACTCTTTTTAATATATTCACTTATCTTGTGTATTATATTCTCCGGCTCTTTTCTCTTTCCAGTTCATCCTTGCCAACTCTTCCTTCTTTTCTGCCAAACTCAATTTTTCTAACTAGAAAGTTGGTCTCTTCGTTTCTTTGTAATTCAGTCGTGTAGCAACGCAATGGCTTATGTTCTCCATCACTAGATAATAGTCTGAAATAATTTCAGTTCCCTTGAAGCTCCTAACTTTTAAAATACCTATACTGTGCTTCCCACATACCAGATTTATAACTATTTGGGTCTGGTAAGGCCATCAGGTTCCACTATGAATCTGTTTGTGGGTAAATGTGGTGGCGCATATCCTCAATCTTTTTCCCAAATTTAATCAATCATACGCTGTCAATTATGATTTGAGATATTATGCTTTCTGTACCGACTAGTCTCTACTACTTTTCCTTCCCGATCTTAGCTACTATTAATAACATATCTGGGAGTGAATCTGTAAATCTTTTAAGCTCCTCATAGAATCTGTCATTGTGCTCTTCGATTGCTTTTTCTCACTTAATGGTCATTGACTAGCCATATTAACAAACTTCCCCGTTAATCTGAGGTAACAGATTTTCTAGGTTTCTGTTTTGTATTTTACTATCACGTGCTTTGTTTTCTTACTGATTATAAACTCTGCACCATAGAACTTAGATTTATAATTCCCTGTACTCGGAATTGAGTAAATTTCATCCGTCATCATCTATGTCCATTTTTTATTTTTTCATCTAATGTTCCAATATTCTCCTTACTGTACAAGCTCCTCATATTCCATGTATTGAGATTTTAAGATTATAGTCTATTCATACGCGTTTTTCCATTACCATTAGAATTACCAAAACAATTCTGTTGCTATCTTTAATTGACTGTTCCATAACAATAAATATTTTATGAAGAGGGAGCGTTATCCCCTCGGTCTATCCCAATTTGGAGGAGCAGAAAATTTTTTTAGAGTCCTTTCTCCTAGTTAGCCAAACAGCACCATCCTCGCAAAAATCAATACTAGACCTTGTACGCCACCACTGAACGTAATTTAGTTCTTCCGCAGCCGTACTTGGAAATGATCCCCGCTACTAGAGTATCATTTTACGTACATCATGTGCGCCAGAGTAGAAGTGAAGATAGGATTTTACTCTCTATAATTTAGTATCTAGGTAAGAAAACAAAAAAAAACATTCCGTTGAAATAAACCAATGCGATATGTGTTCATTACCGAACCGTGAATAAAACAATAGGATACGTTATTTTTAAAGAACGTACTCGTTTTAAGCATAATTTCAAAGTAATAACTTGATTTGAATTTCCGAGAGCAATGAATGAGCGATGGATCTTTGGATAGACAGTAGTAACGTTGAATTGCGCAAATTTTAAAATAGTCTAAATTTGGTAGAATATGATAAGAAAGAAAATTTAAAGTACATAGTTCTGAAGAAAAGAATAAAAGCGATTTGCATATAATTATTATTAGAAAGATCTTTTTAGCAATAAGAAGAAGATCAACCTTTAAGCCCAGGATCCAAAACTGCCCTAGCAATTAATGTTATCTTATATCAGCGATAGAAAATTGGAAGTAATAATAACTAATTATTGGGAAAATGAAATTCTAAAGTTTTACAGAAGTCCTAAATCCAAACTTTCCTCAATAGATTGGAGTAATTACAATAGGAAACTCATTTGGTAAAGTAATTCATAAATTTTAAATAACCTCTAATTTATTGCTACAAAAATAAATTACCGAATGGTTGGCAGCTTTTTATTTTTATAGTAATTTAATAAATAAAGAAATTTTTTTTAAAAAAAAGCTTTATTTGAATAAATTTCACTTTCGTATTTAATGAAGGCAATCGCTGAACAATTATTTTAATGATTGACGACCATTAAGTTAGAGCATTTGTATGAATATGGTAAATTTAGAATTCACTTTTTCTGTTTTCTGTCTGTGTGCCTGATGCACGTGCATGTGTGCGTGTGTGTGTGTGCATGTGTGCGAGAGAGAGAGTGTGTGAGTGTGTGTGTGAGAAAGTGAGTGTGAAGAGAAGATAGGGAAAAGGTAATTTGCCTTTACGTAGATATAGTGCCTTGGGGCGATAGATGGGAACCGGTACCAGTATAACGGGGTACAGTCGGTAACGAGCTAGTCCCTAAGAAGTTATGGTGCTTGTATAAGGTCAAAAGGCAAAAGCTCATATGCGTGTGTCTGCTCTAGGGAGATTTCCCTAACTAATGGCTTGCACATTCCAGGAACGAAAAATATAGGGGTGTATACAAAAAAGAAGTGATAATATTTCCTTAAATTTGAACACCTCGTTATCATTCTCCTCTTTTTTCTCTCTGAAAATGGAAATACGAAAAATTACGTTCTTATTTTTTTTGTATTCAGCTGGAGTTTCTGTATATCAGTAAAATAAATGTGATTCAACAAATCCTTTAGAATATTTTAAATCACTCTTTCTCTCTCTCTTTATATATATAGTATCTTTTTAAAACGTTGATGCTTCTGATGGTTAACAAGACCCTGTTAAACCATTTGTGATACATGGAGAATGAATTCAGTTAATGAATGATCCTAAAAAAAAAAAGAAAATGGAGAGAGAGGGAACTAGTCCATCCAAATTTATTACTCTTATTGATTTTCATTCATTGATATATATACATCTACCAATTTATTGTAATTTAAATAAAAGCACTCGCACCAATGAGTTGCGCTGCTCTATATTTTTATTTATTTCTCTTTAGGATATTGGCGCAAATATTGTGGAAAAAAAAAATTCTGTGTATTTTGGTCGGTGTATGTATGTATGTGTGTGTATAAGTAAAATATACTGCTGGACAAAACTTTTGCATAAAATTTCAAAATGTTGTAATTTGAAGTTACAATCAATTATTATTTTTTTTTGTGTGGATTAGTGGTGAGTGAGCTCTAGTCCAAAGGGACAAAAAGAAATAGCCAAGAAATTAAGTAAAAAGTTGTATTATTATTATTATTATTCCCAAAAGGGGAGGGAAGTAAACCCTACGCTATCCAAAGCCCCCTCGGGCCCATATAGCTGCCCCTAAAGAATACCTACCACTGGGACTAGAATAAAAATCCAGGCCCAGGTTTTAACCATCTAAGTTTCACAACAGACCGAACAAATCGGACCAAAACCGTAAAAGGACACAGCTTAAGATCCTCTACCGACATCCTATTCTTGCCGAAGGTCCTAAACCTAATCTCCTCACAACCCAAACAATTCGTCATCAAATGCATGGGTGTTTCCTCCTCAGTTTCACAAACTCTACAAAAAGGGTCAGACACAAGTCCCATTATATAGAGATGTCTCCTTAAACCACAATGCCCAGTGAGGAATCCAACCAGATACCTGAGGGAGGTCCGTGAAAGACATCGGACCCCACTGCTCAAAGCTCCGTCCGGGCCCCCAATGAGCATTTTAGACTGCCGACAGCCCACTGCACTCATCCATAAGGATGAGTGCTGTGAGGTCATCCACGTCTGAAAGCCCGACAAACATGTGTCAGAAGACACACCAACAGCAGGCTCTGGACCAATGAAAGGGAGAGAGGCACCTAATTTGGCAAACCTATCCACCTCCTCATTCCCAAAAATTCCCATATGACCTGGAACCCAGACCAGAAGCACATCCTTTAATGAAGAAAGATCTTCCAGTCTTCTAGAACATTCCACACACCAATCTGGAAGTGAAGACACATGAATTAAGCGCCTTCAACGCAGCCTGGCTATCCGAGCAGATACAAACCCTTTTAAATTAGTGTTACGCACCCTCTCATCCAAAATACAGCAAAGAATTGCATAAACCTCAGCCTGGAAAACGGTGGCCCACTCACCAAGAGGCGCTACCAAATGATCTCCCGTCTCAAAATAGACGGCAGCCCCAGACCTACCATCCATCCTGGAACCGTCCGTGTAGCATCGGAGATAATTCTCAGGAATCACACCAGACGGACCCAGGGTTAACCAATCTTCCCTAGAAGGCAACCTAACCCTGTAGGAATGACCAAAGACAAAAGTCTTCAAATTCCTATCAGAAGGGAAGCCTGTAATGGGAATCCTTAAAAGCATCTCACGATAAATGGTAGAATGACCATATCGCTTACCCTGCCAAAAACCTGCCTGTTTAATTCTATAACAGGCTTTCATTGCCTGGTTTTTCACCTCCACAAAAAGAGGTGGAATCCCTAACAAAGTCTCCATAGATGCGGTCGGTGTCGTCCGAAACGCTCCAGTCACCGCCAGACAAGCCAAGCGTTGGACTTCTTCCAACAGCTGCCTAGCAGATCCTGTTTCAATGCGACGCCACCACACCAAAGCCGCGTATACCAATCTAGGTTTAATGACCATACAATAAATCCAGAACATCATCTTGGGAGGATTCCCCAGTTCTTACCTACAACTCTTCGACATTGCCAAAAGGAGATTATCGCCTTTTGATGTTGTGTCTTAACATGTTCCGACCAGTTCAATTTACTGTCGAGAACTACTCCAAGGAACTTCACTGATTTGCTAACCTGTATGGAAGAACCTAACAACCTAGGAGGTGTAAAACCTACTATCTTCCTTCTATGAGTAAATAGAATTGCCTGGGTCTTAATAGGATTAATAGAAAGACCCTTATCCTGTGCCCAACAATACACCATGTTAAGGGCGCTTTGCATTAGGTCCGAAATAGTGGACAAACAGCGCCCTAACAATAAAATAACACCATCATCGGCATATGCTTGCACATAAAATCCCGATGAATTCATCCTAACCAAAAGGTCATCCATGACGACGCACCACAACTTAGGTGAGAGACAACCCCCTTGAGGGCAACCTCTCCCCACTTGTACTATCAGGGTGCGCCCGCCAAGGGAAACCTGTATAACCCTACTCCTAAGATAGACACCTATCCAATTGATTAAGACGGGATGTATACCTTTTCGTACCAAGGCATCTTCCAGAGCATCAAACGATACTCTGTCAAATGCCCCCTCAACATCAAAGAAACACCCTAGGGCATATTCTTTTATTTCCAAAGCAGATTCTATCCTTCCGACGAGACAATGTAATGCAGTCTCTGTCGACTTACCCACAAGATAAGCATGTTGGTTAGGATGGAGTGGATGATCCCTTAATGGGCCATCAGTAATATACCTATCCACCAACCTTTCCAAAGTTTTCAAGAGGAAAGACATAAGACTAATGGGTCTAAATGCCTTGGGGTCGGAGTAGTCATTTCTTCCCGGCTTTGGAATAAAGACTACCCTTACTTCTCTCCATAATGTTGGTACATAACCAAACATCAAACATCCTTTAAACAATCTTAACAATACCTTCGTCAGCACGTCCCCACCCTTTTGCAACAGACAAGGATAAATCCCGTCCGGTCCAGGTGACTTGAAAGGTGAGAAACTTTGTACTGCCCAACTAACTCTATCATGTGTGACAACCTCATCTAAGGTGGATAAATCTTCAAGGTCCCATCTCCTACCACCCACCAAAGACGAAGCAGCATTTAAACCAATATTATCCGGGAAGTGAGTATCAAGCAAAAGCTGCTGTGTCTCCCCTTCCCCCCTGTAAAGGAACCATCAGGGTATCGTAGGGTACCTAACTGACTGTCCCTATCCTTACTAAGAATCCGTACCATTCTAGATGATTCCTGGAACGAATTTATATCCTCACAAAAGGATCTCCAGGAATTCCTCTTGGCTCTCCTCAGAGCATATTTATAAGCTCTTTTAATACTGTTATAACTATCCCATGATTCCGAAGAATCAGCAAGGACAGCCTTCCTGTATGAGCCCCTTACCTGTCTCCTTAGTTTTTCCAACGAAGAAGACCACCAGGGATTCTTACTATCCTTAACCACCTTGGGAGGACAAGACTCCTCGAATGAGGATCTAATGTGTTCATGAAGAATACCAGCCTCCCTTTCCAATTCCTCTATGCCATCAGGGGCTTCTGATTGGATAGTCAGTTTATCTTCAATAATTCTAGAATATAAACCCCCATCCGCCCTCCTGGGATTCCTATAACTAGCCAGGGTAATTGGATCAATCCCCAGACTAAACCTAATCATCCTGTGATCGGAGATGGAAGCCTCAGGACTCACCCTCCAATCCTTAATCAGACCACTAAAATTCCTAGAAGCAAGGGAAATATCAATAACCTGTCTTCTAATCTAGTAACAAAAGTGGGTTCAGTACCCCTATTCAGGACCTCTAATCGCGTACCCACCAGGAAATCCATGAGAGCGCGACCCCTACCATTGGTGTCGCTGCTGCCCCAGACAACATGATGTGCATTCGCGTCACATCCTATTATAATAGGTATGTCATTGGTCGCCGAATACCGAACCAAACCCATGAACTCCTGAGGAGGAGGAGAGGGGCCATCATAGGGGAAG
This sequence comes from Triatoma infestans, assembly GCA_011037195.1. Classification (NCBI taxonomy): domain Eukaryota; kingdom Metazoa; phylum Arthropoda; class Insecta; order Hemiptera; family Reduviidae; genus Triatoma; species Triatoma infestans. The sequence goes on along the minus strand of JAAEAF010014933.1, from coordinate 78,362 downwards.
TAAGCCGAAGCCACAACTACGTCGCGACGACGCCCACCAACCCCCAGTCCAACCCTCACCGCCACCAAGTCCCGAGAGCAGAACTGTCGAAGCAGGACAGCGTCGACACTCCGACTGGCAAGAATACATGCCCTAGGAATGTCCCCGCCATCCGCCACGAACAGTCTGCCATCAACCACACTCAATCCTCGAACCAAACCTTTAAAGGCATAAGGTTCTTGTATTAGAATAAAATATGTATGCAACTTAGCAATACAACGGCATAAGTTAGCCGTTGCATCTTTGCTATGCTGCAAGTTAACCTGAACCATTTCTACCCTGTCAATCATAGTAATAAGTCAACTAATGTGAGAAATGGAACTTCTGACAAACTTGATAGCAGGCAGGAACAAAAATAAATGAATAATAATAAAATAAATAAATAAACAAATAATAATAAAATAAATAAATTTAAATAAATAAATAGACAAATAGATAAATTAAATAAATAAATAAACAAACAAATAAATATAAATAAATAAATAAAAATAAAAATACCTGCCTTACATATCTTTCCTTTTTCCTTTGACCACGTTTCAGAAATCGCCGCAGGAGGACAAGTCCTCCGCGGCTCCTCCTGACACGTTCTCCTCCAGAGCAAGCCTTCCCTGCCTCTAGATATTTTTCCAGATTCCCACCCATTAGTGCATCCAGGCCCTGGTCACCCGACTCTGGATGTACAGAGGAATTACCCCCACCACCGGTGGCCCCCTCCTCTAAGGGGCCCCCGGCTGACGAATTTAAAATTAAAAACATATAATAAATAAAATTAAAAATTCATCTCCAGAGCTCTCCACCCTCCACGGAGCCTCACAATTTGGGACGCTTTGAAGAAGCGCCAGAGCTACCCTAGAGATATAGCGCCCAGGGATTGTGAGCCATGGCCCACAATACCCGGGAGCTCACCCATGCGTTCTTTACGCTAGCCGATTGACCAGAGCTGGGTTAGGCTCTGGCCGCCTGTTTAGTGGAGTCAGGAACCAAAGTGGTGTGTTGGACTGCAAGGCACGCCGAGGAAACTTGCCTCCAGCGAGAACCTGCATCCTCAACCACCAGGACTTCCCTCCCCCACGACACAGGTATCCACACACGGCAAACATGTGGGTGGCGCCAGCACGTGCCACTGGCGTGTAAGACTGTAACTATGTAAGTGTATAATGTTAAGGCGTTTAGGTGTAAGTGATGCACTATGAATTCCCACGGAGGCTCCGCAGCAAAAGAATTCGCTGCAAGAGATTCAGGCCGCACATAAATTATGGCGACCCAAACAGAGGGCAGAAAAGTCTCCACCAACTCACACTCCTAATGGGAAAACCACTGCACTTGTTAGTCTGTAATTGTAGCTGAGGTACGTGGGAGTGCTAGGTTCCCAAATAGCCCGAAGGCTACCCTCTGCGTTCACCCTCCAACTTAGCCACCCACGCTTCCACAAAGTGGAGCGCAGATGTTTCCGGAGCCAGCGACGAGGACGCGTTGGATGGGCTAGAATGAGGTTCCGCGACGGAATAGCCGTCTCGAGAAACATAGGGAAGTTTCACCCTATGTGAGTACGAATACTCCCTCAAACCTTTGGCTCCAAAAATTTGTATTATATTCACGAATTAAAAAAAAGCTCAACAATTAAAAAAAAAAAAAAAAAAGAAAAAAAAAGTAATCTAAAATTAAAAACTAAAACAGTTTTTGTTACTTTTTAATTGGTATTTTTTTTACAATATTTTGTGACACCTCCTCTTGTTCTGATAGCCGCATCAAGTCTCCTCGGCAATGAAGCAATGCGATTTTGAGTAATCTCTTCTGAAATCCCATTCCATTCTTCAACAATCACTATACCCAGCTCCATGAGATAACTAGGCCAATCCGAGCGAAGCCTGAGACGTCTTCCAATATTGTCCCAAAAGTGTTATATAGGATTTACGTCTGGGCTTCTCGGTGAGGAGTCTCTGCATATCCCTCCTCTTGTCTCCTCCCTGCCCTCACCCTTCTGTCTGGAGAGAATAGAGTGACTCTCGATTCGTCTGTGAATAAAACACGCCTCCAATCTTCTAAAGTCCATTAATATGTTCACTACAGTATTAAAGTCGGCCAACTCTATGGGCTCTGGAAAGAAGAGGGCCAGTAGCGGCTCTCATGGAAGCCTAGTTGGCTTCATTCAACCTTCTTCTAATTGTCCTACTTGAAATGTGGACATCATAAACAGAAGCGATCAAGTGTCATAATTGATTACTAGTGACAAACCTGTTTCGTAAGACATTCGGCTGAATAAATCTCTCATCTGTCCGGGTTGTACTTCTAGGGCTGCCCGTAAATTGCCGTCGGGAGTAGCTACCAGTCTCCCTATGGCATGTTAAAATTATTGATGCAGTGGATTGGCTCATTCCTAGAGTGTGAGCATTTGTTGCTTGATACAGCCCTTCCTCATATAATGTCAGCACACGTACTACAATTTCATCGCAATAATTACCATGAAGAGGCATGTTAAGAGCCAAAACCAAAAAGAAAAAAAGAACTGATAAGAAAAACTAAACAAGAGTATGTAGGAGAGAGAAATCACCAGAAGCAGTAAAAGTGAAGAACTGGGATTATTATTGTATTTTCAAGAGCTCTGAGAATTAGCCATTTAAAAACATAAACAAATGGTTCAATCACTTATTTCTAATTGGATTAGAGTTCATTAACAATGAATATATATAAAAGAACGACACTAATAGACAGTAACTTCAAATTACATCATTATATAAAATTTTATGCACAACTTTTGTCCAGCAGTTTATATTAAAATAAGAAATATAGCAGGTAACTTTCAGTTAGATATTCTATTTAGCTATCATTATTTTGCTGGATATCATCGTCTTATTCACCCGAGTTATGCCAGGTGAGAAAGCCAGCTATGAGAAACTGGAAGTCTTTGTGGAAATAGAATACCCAATGGCTAAATAGGGTGCTGGGTACCGATGCATTCAAGATCACAGGGGAACCGATAGATTAGCAAAGGATCGGGTAAACGATCACCGAATGTCTGAACATTTCTGTGTCATCTCTGAAAGAATTGTATGTAAGGCTATTAAGAATGGGTTCACAAGAAAGCACAGTCTCTACTGCAGGATTGGGGGGGGGCAGAGACTCTTAAAAGTTATTGCTTGACGACCAAATAAGCTCCTTCACATTATATCCCCTCAGTGTAAAGACCATGTAAAAATATGGTGACAATTATTAAACTACAAATAGCGAAAGAAATTATGTTTTAATCATAAGTGATTAAAATCAAAAACAGTTATTACTTTTCCTCATAAGTGATGAAAAGTAATATTATTCAACTCTCACTAGCCCGACATCTAGCGGCAATTCGCGGGAACAAGAATGTATTTCAAAATAAATCTTCCAAATACTAACGGTTATAGTAAATAGAGCAGGTTATAAAGAGAAGAATTATTTGACTGGAATTAAAATATATTCTCAGGATTTGCAAATTATCATATTTTCTATGTTCATATAAGTTACGTAGAACCCATTTAATGCGATTGCAGAAAGAATTTAATATTCAACACGTGAGTAAAGTATTTTTACTCTCTAATTCCGTTCCGATATAATGCGGCTACGATCGTGTTCTCCAATACCTGGACTCGTTGTAAAGGAGCATTACTTCACTCATTGTTTGATTAAGTGTTACATATATATTGATTGATTAAATTCTTGGTAAAAATTGGCGCTTATTTCTTAATATCTTTAACTCAACACTTTAATGAGTTGACTTCCCATTATTATTAATTTTGTTTAACTTCTCGTTTGTTTTACATAAAATTACGATGGCTTCTTGAAAGACCCCATTACAAAGAAATTGTAGAATGAAGTAATATTTTTATTTCTCTACGTTTCAGCTAGAGCGCACTGTTTTTAGTTTCCTTCATCTTTTTTCTTTTATAGCTTTCTTACTTTTTAATAGAAAAGTTTTTTTAAAAAAATAAGAAAAGTTTATTTTCTATTTTAACTTTCAAACTAGGAAAAAATTTGTCTTACATTTTATAAGTTTTTCCAACTGTTTTCCATTCTCCAACTGTTTTCATATTTTATACACTATCAACTTTTTTTCTAGTCATCCTCAATAAAGAAATACTAACTCATTTTTTACCAAAAATTCACACTAAATAAGTCTCATTTAATTGGATTTTGTAAATGTGTGTTAATTTTAATGAACAAAATACAGATTACGAATAAATCTGTTTGAAGAACAGGGATTCAAAACGGTTAATAGGTCCAAGAAAAGATTTCAAAGGTTAATAGAAGACAAAATTATCCAGATATTATCACCATTTTGGCTAAACTATTTTTGAAATCTTTTGCGATTGTTTGGGTCGATTTAATTCATTAAAAAAAATATGTTTATATATATTCAAGCAGTCCGTCACTGCTAGTAATGCAAAAGATATATCCCCTTAATTGGGCTACCAGTCTCAAGAACAGCCCTTGGAACCGCACTTTTTATCAATAACGCAAATTTAGGAAAATAAATCTAATAGACGGCAATAAGGTTATGAATCTTAGGTAATCGCAGAGATGGAGATATGAGGAATAAAGTCAACCTGGCTAACCTGGAGTTTTGGCCAGCCGCAGAGTTGGAGAATGGAGAATAACTAACAGCATTTTTTGTGTACATTTTAAGAATAGCGGAAATCAGAGAACGAGAGTAACATACGAGAAACTTGGAGAACTAGGTGAGACCATGGTTTCGGAAACCATGTTAAGTTGTAGAAGACGAGACATTAACTAACAGAAGAATAAGAAGAAAGAGTAGAAATAATTCTGGATACAAATAAGTGAAGGAAGAATCTGTAAGGAGTTCACCTTATATGTTTGCTTTACATCAACACTCATTTATTGTTTAAACAACGTTTTAAAATTTGAACCTATACAAAATTCTTAAGAAATTTACAATATTATTATCTCAAAAGTTTCTTTTCTTTCTTTTGGACAGGAATAAATCATGGATTTATTCTTTTAAGTTACCGCGGCCATTTTAATGAAAAACACTTGAGTTTCAATGTTGAGACAAAGGTCAGTAGTTTGCTACAAACCGACGTTTCGCCCTGAGCCTCTTCAGAGTCGTTATACCTTGAAAGCTAATGGAACTCTATTGCTCCATATAACGATCCTGAAGAGGTTAATCGCAATATGGGCGAAACGTCAGTTTGTAGTACCCTACTGACCCCTTGTCTCAACATTGAAACTCAAGTGTTTTTTTGAATTTATAGTGTAAATATACATGCATTTTCTGTTAATAACTGCAAAGAGGAGGTCATATTATATTCATATGGTATGACGTGCTTGTGTATATAGGTACCCAAGAGTTATATATGTACATAAATGCTATTTGACTTCGGTAACTATGTATTAATATTAATCTCATGTTAAGGAAATGATATTCAATTAATATTAACACCCAATACATTTAATAATCGATAAATAGAAATGTATAGCATAACTGACTGGAATTAATATCTTGCATATTATTACTTAATTTATAAGCAAATTATCTTAGATTCAGCTATAAAATTGCGAAGATTGAAAACTTTAAACCACAATATATAGGTAGATTGATAGTATCGGAAGCTAAAATATTAAGCATTAAGACTTTGAATCATCGATTGATTTTGCGTATCAGTAATCTTAATTCCGTATATATAAAATAAATTATTTTAGGCGATTGTGGGTGGGAATCTCTTATATTTGAAATATTGATTGGTTTTATCATTTGGTACCGTACCATTGGACATAATGCATTCACTTCGACTATTGATGACGTAGTTAGGCGCATCATCATCATCAACTCTATATTTATGTTTTTGAGTAAATGAGTGCAAGTTCAAGTTTAAAGAAAATTTTAAATTATATAATTGTATTAATGTGCAGTAAGAGTAAGTAGTGTGAGATATTTTACTTCCTGTTACTCCTAGTATGAGGAAGTATTGCGATCTTGATTTTCAAAATTGAGTTTTTACCGGAAATACGTGTTTTCAAGGCCCCCTGAATATTAAAAAAATAAACATTAACGAATGGCCTGCGAATGTGGGTGTCTGTGTGTGTGTGTTTTTTTTTATAAACAAAGTATCTCAAAATCGAAAAATCTCAAAAAGTTCAAACTTTACATTCCGTTTCGACACGAAGATTTCTGGTGAAATCCATCAACTCTAAGTGCGACTTTACTGAATGGATTTTGAGAATTTTCATAGAAAACGGTTACAAAAGATTTTTTTCTTCATAAGGATTTTTGATATTTTATATAAATAGTATTATTCCATCTACTTGCAGGCCTAGTTCAACAAAAATTCTAAAATTTGGAGCAAATTGCAATTCTATAAAAATTAACACTATTAAATACGGACCATGTGGTGCTCATTCTTTAAATGAACTAATCTATCTACTAAGAGAGTTTTAAACAATATTTCAATTCATTCAATGAATCAAATAATAAAAAACTGATTAAATTAAGGGAATCTTATTATAATTAATAACATAGATTATATCAGCAATATAATCAATAATTCACAGCTCTGACCTAGTAACTAATAGTTACAATTTCACATCAGATACCTAAACACGTTCTTTATTCCAAAAAATTATGGAACTTCACACTGTAACTTTTTATGCGCAAGGTTGGTGCAATCAATATTTGGACATGTGTATTCTGTTTTTCTGTTGAAGATTTTCGTCAGGTAATAAGTTTTTTTGCTAAATATTCAACTAATGTATTTATGATCATTTCAGTTGATCTAAACACATTCCACTGAGGATAACATGTAAAATGTTGAAACGTCAGGAAACGAAATAATACTATTTATATAAATATCAAAGATTTGTTTATTTTCTTTTTAAATTTGGGATATTTCCTGGATAGATAGAAACGTATCACTTTTATTGGAAATATTTTTCCTACCAAAAAATTAATTTTAGAGTGGTATTGTAGGTATGTTAGTTGAAGTAAGTGATATTGTTCTGTAAGTTAGTTTGCAATTGAATTTGCACAAAGTTTCTTATTTTTCACAATAACTATCTAAAATTATTTGCTTGGGATAAAGTTTACGAAAGACAAAAAATTCTTTAAATGATAAATTAGTTTAAAGAAACCCGCTGGTTTCTTAGTTTAGCCATAGAGCGCTCCACATAAGGTCACTTAGATATTCAATGAAAATCCCCACCATTATTTTTATGGCCAGCCCAACTAAACATTGTGTAGAATAGAATAGAAGCGGAGGGGAGGAGCCTCATTCCACTGCGACCTACAAATCAAGGTCTATTGTGGATCCCCTCACGTTACAGACACCCCCATTCTTGGCCCTCCTAATCAATCCTAGCAAAGCTGAGAGCGGCTTCCGTCATGAAGCTTCCAGCTTCGGGAATTGCCCGTCCCCAATTGAAAAACCCTAATCCTCGCCAGCCGGGCGCACTCACAAAGGATGTGCGCCGGGGTCTCCTCCTCTACCTTGCAGAATCGGCATACCGCACTATCCGCAGTTGTAGGTGGTGCATGTGTCTGTTCAGCCTACAATGCCCTGTTAGTAGACCCACAATTAACCTTATATCCCTTCGAGTCTGGCTCAGTAGGCCTCTGGTAAATTTAGGCAAATGTCTTTAGATGAAGAGCTTTGTCTGCCTCTGTCCGGGTGTTCCCTCCCACCAACGCAGACGCTGTTCTTCTACCCAACCCCTGATAGAAGTTTTAATGAGGCTCCTGGACAAGCCGCAGAAAGGTTCGGGGCCTATAAAGGTATCCTGCGATCCCTCCCTCGCAAGCATTGTGTAACATTGCGTTTTAACTTTTTTTTTTAATTAATTGTATTAATTACAGTAACAGAAAGTCGTATGACTGTTTCATACCAGGTTTTATTGTTTTTCAAAATCGATATCTTGCATTGTTTCTTTGATCCGAAAATATTTTATCTGCAAAGAATTTGAGGGATTAAAAAGCTACTCCCCGCTCAGTATCATCTTATATCCGACAAGAGTCATTAATATTAATGCCAGGATTGATGCAGGATATAGCTTCATCACTTGTCAGAATCTCCTCACAAATTCTTTGGAATACTAGTTTCAACTTTCTTGTTGGATAGACTCCAAACAACTTAAAAATGAAATTAAGATAAACAATTTGGTCGGAGTCAAAAATATGATTGATAGAATATTTGAATGCATGTTTTGCACTCATCGTTCTTCTGGATCAGAAGGAGGTCGGTTTAAAATTCAATTTGAATACATATTAATTTTTTCAAGTTTATAGAAAAAACATGGCATTTTAACCGAATTTTATTATAATAGAGTAAGTAGAAGTCACGTGATTATTATATATCAAATTTTGTTTTGTCTCAAAGTCTTACATATCCAACTTTGGCAAATTTATATTGTCATTAAAACCTGTTAGTGTATAATGAATTAAAATCCTATACACAATCCTATTGTATTGAGAAATTAATATAGATACTGTGTCGCAATCTGAAACGTGATCATTACACCGAAATATACCATTACATCAACAATACATTATGAATAGAGTGGGTACATATTCTCTGTGCTCTGTGTTATTGAAAGCTGGCAATGATGATTGGAAACTAAAATAACCCTTTAAAACTAGCGTACAGTAGAATGACCCACACATTCTGGCCAGTATACAAGGCATGACCCGTATAGGCCAAGTTTACCGTTTGTATAATCTATTTTCCAGAAAACCAGACCTTAGAGGAAGTACATAAATTTGAATGTTCCTTTCTCAGTATAAATTGCTGGCCCATGTACCAATATAAATTACAGCTCTCTTTAATGTTTCATATAATATGTGTGCTTGTACACTTCCATTTTTCATATGTTCACTATGTTATACCTGCTAGTTGTATAAGATTCTCATGTTTGTTATCATTGGAATGATTTACATTGCATTAGAAACCGTTCATTTGAAAAATGAAAAAACCTTGGTGTAAAACCAAAATTTTCTCTCAGTGCAATTCTCACAGCTCTAAATAACGAATTTTCTTGAAATCTGAGATTTTATTAGTAAACATTGAGTTGCGTTTAATATTAAACTCCCTACAGAATTGACAGTATAATGGATGGTACAAAAGGATAGTGGAACGTTCTAAGTTATTCATCTAAATTTTTCATTATCTAAAATTATTTTGTTTGGAAAAAGTTTACGAATGATTTAATGTTCAGTAATTGAGTAGTTAGTATATCAAGTTAATAAAGAAACCCACTGGTGATTATATCGGCAAAATGGACGGAAAACTAAACAAAAACTTATCAGAGAATTCACATTTTATCGATTTTGTTCCCAAATCCCAAGTTTTAGGCTTCTATAATAAATTATACAAGAAAAATGTTTTAAATTGAATTAATATAAGTCTTTAATAGGAATACAAAGTTGAAAAAAAACAAGTCGTTGGAGCTATTGTTGAGAAAATCTCAAAATATGAAAAATCTTGTCAGTAAAGTGGTACTTCCGGTTGTGGAATTTTTAACAGATAACTTTCTGTAAAATTGCATTATGTAATCTTAACGTAATATGAAGTTTGAATTTGCTGATTTATATAGCACACATACAAATATATACAAACACACGAACACACTCACACACAAACACATACACACAGAAACCATTTTTTAAAACCTCTTGCTCAGTATTTCTTCATAACATATATATGGTTAAAAGTCAATTAGATAAGATCGCAATCTGTGCATTTATCATTCCAAGTTTATAGGAGATCGTTATTAATCGTTTTCGAGAAAGTACAATGTATTCAAGAACCTATTCTGTAAAGTAACACTTTTGGTTAACCAATTTTCTTAAAATTTGAAATTCTAGCATTGCTTTTCTAATGCTAGATAATATTATTAAATAGGTGATTGTACTAGTGTGGTACTTTAGTTTAGATCATCACTTAACTCCTCTGCCACACAAACATATCTCAACACAGAACCCCTACCCAGCAAAATGTTGCAAATAAAAGTGATAGATATTTATAGTTACGTAAAGTTACGTAACTAAGTTTTGACGAAAATCGTTTGGGCCATTTTTCAAGAAAATAACGAAAGTCGTATTTCCTGTTGATAGATTTTACCCGAAAACTGTCAGATGCGATGGAATATTAAACGGAATATCCACTTCGAGCTTCTTGCGTTTCGTTCACACACACAAACACACCCACACACAAAATGACCATTCACTAAAAAAAAAAAAGTTTTCGTGTGCTCAGAGAATCTTAAAACATCCGGAGAAAACTCACTGTTGAAATTTGAAGCAAATGGAATGACCGGAAGTGTGATCTTTATAGAATAGGTTATTGCGATTATATATATTTTTTTTTTTGGTTTGAATTTTCTTTGAAAACGGTTGTAGCTTAATTTTTTAGTTGGAATGCTAACTGCATCGATATAAATGTATCTATTTTATTTGATACATTTTTTCCGCAAAAACTGATTTTTCATGGATTCTGGAAAATCGATCAGGTTAGAATTCTCAAATATTATTGCAGCTCGTTCTTTGCTATGTCTTCAGTACCAACTACCCCAGCTAATACTAATATTGTCGGTAGGGTAACTAATCTTTAAGTAAACAATTTCTGGTGGCTTTTTCAATACTCAAAAGTCTTTTTCTGCTTCAAAGTAATAGAATTAACTAAGAATCTCTACTTAATACAATATTTCCGGTGATAAATCGATTTCGGAAATTTGTTGCAATCACAATACTTCCTCTCTTTCTTTGGATAAGAGGAAGTCAAATTCCTAGTTTGAAGGAAATTTGTACCATAATTTTTGTTACAATTTTTACCAATCATTAAGTACCATTAAGTTATGATTTTTTGACCAATCAACATCCTAGTTATACCAAAGCCGATCAATAGTGAGGGTAAGGTTTAAATCTTAAATGAACAGACACTATTCGGTTTGCCGGGATGTGTGCAGCTTGTTTATTTAAAAGGAAAGTGAAGTTTAATAAGAAATCACCTTATCTGGTCATGGATATAACTTTAGATTTACAGCAGTGGCGGCTACTGGTTTTCGGGATTGCGCGACTGAACCCCCAGGTATTTAAAAAAAAAAAAATTAAATAAAAAAGTAGCAAATTGTCTTATTACTTTCTCTTACTCCTAGTAAGAGGAAGTATTGTAATCGTGTCAAATTTTTTTTTATTTTATTTCATATTTCAATATCAAAAAAATATTTTCATTTTTATATTAGTCACGAAATTATACAATTGCTTATAATATCAAAAATCAAATAAATTAAATTAATAATTTTGTTGTCAAATCAGAGAATCAGACATAAAAGAATAGGAACGTATATCAGTATGGGAGCTGCTTTAATATTTTGATTAATTAATTGTACGAGTACTGAATTGTATGTATACCAGGAGATCTATAAATATGTAGGAAGTTGGAGGCTTACAGTTGAGCGTCGCGCTGGAGAATTTAATGTATATATATATAAAATTTCTTTATGTTAGTATAGAAACGTTATAGTCTTATTAACTTTTTTAAAATAAGAGTGGGGGTTACAAGTGCATTAACATTGAACGAACTTACCCGATCTTACCCAGAGTTATTTGCACATTCCATTTTGCCCTGTAACGGCGTTACTCATATTCGTTATTTTTGCGATGTGATGTGCCTGTGACATTGTGAGGATTTTTATATAATATATTTATATATATTCTTATATTTATAAAAATTTGATGTTGGTATTTGTATTTAAAACATCACGAAGATTTATGACCCAGAAGAGAATCGATGCTAACTCATTGACATTTCCTTTGAACCAAAACACTTTATTTAGATAATAAAAATTACAGTTAAGTTAATCACTTAATTTTCGAACTCAAACGATACAACTCTTTTTTTCACAGTTCTTCTCTGTGGGCATAGTGACAGATTTATTGTTAATTTAACATATTTAATTGTGGGGGAGGGATGCAAGTTTTTACTGGCTCCTGGCTTACTTCATGATGTCTATCTAGCCAAGCTACTAATAATGGTAGGTAATATAAGTAATAAAAAAAAAAAATGTTGACCCCACATATCCAAGTCAGGGGCCGCCATTGATTTACAATCGACTATAATATAGAAATGTTGCGGGATTCACCATCTAACACTACTTGATGGTTAGTTTGGCCTGCGGCCAGCAAAACTGTGTAACAGAATCTCAAGATTGATTGCTGGTTTAATACTGTTGCTTCTATTTCAATTATATTCATAAAATTTGACTCGGAATTTAAAACAGCCCGTATGTTTTATAATTTTTTTATTTATAACAAATAGGGAATATATGAGTAAATGTTATTTTTGCCATATAAAAATGAAAGGAAACTTAGTTTATTTTAATTAAAATTTAATCTGACTAAAGTTTATTCAAATAAAGAATGTTTTTCTTAAACACAAAAACTTCTTACATTCGAATAGGTAAAGTTTGTTTAGAGGTTATATTGTTCCGAGTTTAATGTTCTTTACCCTGGAGCTTCGGCAGCCAAGTAAATGAACTTTATTTACTTAATTAGGCTATATTCCCATGGTTAGTAAAGAAAAAAACATTGTAACAATAGAAGATCAGGTATTTCATACTTCACATTCATCCACTATTCAGGTGTAGCGGACGGTGGAGTTAATGATTATAATTTTACTATCAGCAGGTCTTTCTTTGTTGTGATATCACACAGAAAATTGTCGAAAGGTGAAAATGAATCTTGCGTTTTCTGGTTCGCAATATTATGCTTTTACATTGTGAAGATTGATAACCTCTGTCAATCCCATCGCTGACCTCGAATCGTTCGATGGCCATCAAAATGAAACTTTTATTACTGAAAAAAATTTACTAGGAATCTACTGAATCATTAGCAAAGTGTTATAAGTATAACTAATACTTGCAGAGGACTCGATTCTGTAAAGCTGAGGAAGAAACCGCTTTACACATTCTTAGTGAGTGCACCGGCCTGATGAGAATAAGTTTTCGTCAGTTAGGAGTGAATAATCCCGAAGCCATTGGCTTTATGACGTAGCCGCTTTAAGCATTGCTAGACTTTTAAAAGGACAATGCTGGAAGAACTGCAGCTGGGAATCCACGCTAAACCTCCTAGTGTAGGTCGCGGTGGAATGAGAATAATACATCTCTTTATTAATCTAATCTAGTGGCATATTCGGTGATGGTACCCACAAATGGAATGTAAAGTATGAGCTTCCTTTGATTTTTCGTTTTTGGGTACATGAATATGTTTAAAACTCAAAAAATAACGGTAAATCGGGACTCTATATTTTATAGGAAAGCTTAAAATACTCAAATTAATATCAACAGGTACTTAACAAAATATAAGGCTAGCGTTTTGAGAAATATTTTTGTTAGAAGCTTTTTGTTAATAAAAGACAGAGGTCACAGTGCGAATGGTCGTTGATGTATGGACTTAACAGGAATTAGGAGTGATGTAAAAGCAGTCTGACTGAACAGAAAACGCTGCCTAGATAGATTAATCATAATCATTGAAAATAAATTAGCAGACAGTCTAGTTGGTATTAAAAACAAAATTTATAATGACCAGGCGTATGAAATGAGGGTAAATTTTATAAATCGTTGTACCTCCTTTTGACTTACACAAAATAGGCATGAAATCCTGTCCATTACTCTAATGTACCAGATCAAAGAGAGCCTGGAATATACGTTTATTAATACAAATTCAAAAATTCCGCCAATATCAGAGTTCCTTAGCAAACTATTAAGGAGAAATGACAATTCTGCTCTAGAGGATTAATAAAATATTAACACCAAACTATGAAGACCTCTGATTTTTGGACTTAATTTATCAAAAATAGTAAAATGAAGGGTTCAGAGTGTAAGTTGAACAAATATTTGGTTTTCAACCAAGATTTCTGTTTTACAAAGCATTTATTTTGATTGTAGCTCTTCTTACAGTAACAGATATAAGGTTTAGCATAAGCATATAAGTACTTGAGTGGTTTTATTTAAATTAAATAATTTATCAATTAATCAATCATATTTTTGAGGGCTGGAAAAAACCGACATATTGACATAAAGTGTTCTAGTGTTGCCTGTTATATGCCATCAGCTGCCAATATATTTGGGATAGAAGCAGGCACTAATTTTTCCAATGTAAGTTTAGTCTCTTCATTTCAATATTTGTGTTATGTTTCTTGCAAATTACTTTCATTTTATAATTCTCCATTCTTAGCGACGATAAGGGAACCTTGAGAACTGCAGACCTTATATGATCTCTACTTGGTACCTCTTCGACCTGTTCCTTTTTCCATATAAGTCACTAAAAAAAAGTAGCCTGGTTATTCCATATAATGCCTTTGCGATTTATTGTTATGGTGTGTTGTTGTGTTGTTGAAGATATCAAATTTCACGCCAAACAGTGCTAAATAAGAATGACACATTATTTCTATGTATTGTAGATTTTTTTTTTCATGACAGTTTAGAAAGTTAATTAAATATTCTACGGAAATTAAAAATTTGTCCATGAAATTTATTTATGGTTATAATAAAAGGTAATAACTTCGAACAATTGTAAATAATTATTCGTATACATAGATGTGCGCATGTCTGTCTGTATATAAGAGAACAGTAAACCTTAAAGACTAAAATCATGAAGAAACGAAAATTTATGTTTCATTTACACATAATCAGAATCAAACTTGAAAGTTTCAGTGAAAATCGATAAACGAATTTTTTACCATTTTACTGTAGTTTTTCACCGGAAGTGCCAATTTATAGAATGGATTTTTCCATTTTTGTTTTTTTGCAATTTCCTCAAAAACAAGCCAAATTTTTCTTAAACTTCTTATAAGTATACACTACATCCATGTAGATCTATGACTTTTGTTTAAAACCTTTCTCTGGGAAAATTCTAGGAAAGTAAGGTTCCTGGGTTTATGATTTCCCCTAAAGTGCCATTTCAATTAATTATATCATTCAATCATCTATTTAATATTAATTAACTTTGTTACCACAATTTCGAGCTTGAAGAAAATCGGCTTACCAAAAATGCAACTGTTCCTTTTTTTTTTACATTATTTTTTGCGACATTCTCCAAAAAGACGCCAACGGGGTTTTGTTAATTTACTAATCAAACATACAGACACCTATCACTTCTGTTTCTAACAGTTTTACAAGTAAATTCTTCATGGCTTTTCTCAGTATAGTGTTAACTGCTATTTATTCTACGACTCTTTCAACTATATTGTATTAATTACAATTAAATGTGTTGCCAAAGTTTCGAATTTGAAGAAAATTAGTTGACCGGAAACAGCTGACTTTATTGAATATTTTTTTTTTAAGTTTTCTGCAATTTTTTCCATAATGATAAGGACAGTCATCATTGAAACTATTCATACAGAAATCTATCACATTTGTTTGACTATTTTTCCCGAAAAAAAATATTTTAAGGGAGGTTTCATTTGAGCGGGAAGGTCATGCTCCCTCCAAAAATACTGAAGATTACTTAATATTTAGTAAAAATTATAAGTTAGAAAAAAGTTTGTTAATTTCAATTTTGAAAATTGTATTAAGAAGATATTATGTGAATATTACACCAGATGTTTTTCATGGAATATTGCGTTATATTCAGCTTTTGAATAACATTTTTTTCTTTGGTAAGCATCCAGTTTTTGCGAAATCATCGTTGAAACACGCATTATACAGATGTCCCAAAAATCAGGCTGTTTTTTTTTTTTGTCAGTATAAATGTACTGGCTAGACTTAAACTCTAACTGTTAGTGGATTGTGTTTAATTTTTATAAAAGCTAAAACTAATTCACTTAACGTAAAACAAAAGTGAATGTATTGAATAAATATACTAGAAGTAAAAGCCAACACGCTGAAATTCTAATATCTCCGTCGTCCTTAATACAATAGTGCTGCAGACAGTTTCAGACAATTTAAGTAAAAAGCCCATCTAAATGCATAACTCCTTGAGATATATATATAAAAATTTCCTCAAAGCATGCTCTCACTTCTCTAGGCACAATTTATCCTGAAGCAATCTGCAATAGGCTTGTTATTTTTCGCAAGGGTTTCAAGTAAATAAAGAATACTAAGGAGAAAAAATAAATAAATTAGCCATACTAATCTGACGAAAATAAATCTAAACTAGTTTACTACTTTCTGTCGACTGGGTTATTAATAAAATCATCTCGTAATGGAATTTTAATTCTTTATGCAAGGTATTCAATTTAAACGGGTTACTTTTGAAATAACTCTTAAACGAATATCTAAAAAGTGAACATAACTTTTGTTGAAGTATTTTCGCTTTGTTTCATGATGGTGTTAAAGTTTTTTGAATTTATTGCTGCCTTACATCTTAAATCGGTGGCAGAAAGTGGCGATTTCCTTTTGACCCCCACTTTTTACTACTGTATTGAAAACTATTTAAAAAAATGCCGTTAATTTCTCTTCAATATTTAAAACCGTTGCCGATATATTCAGTCATAAAGATTAAATTCTCGTTCCTTTTTTTTTTACCTATTTCTCTGTTTCATAAACTAAAATTAATAGCGGATTTTCTTATTAATTTTTAATAAATAAGATTAAAACAAAACAATGTTCCAGTTAATTTAAAAAAGTGATGTATAAATATTTCCTATTTATTCAAAATGACCTCCTCGCCCTAAACGGCACAAACGCAGTCGTAGCCCAACAGATGAAGTTGCTAATCGTATCATGTCTGCCGGAATTGCTAAGCAGATTTGGATTGCCTTCTCTAATTGTTTCTGGAGTTGTTGGTTCCTTGGCATAGATTTTTTTCTTTGAGATATTCACAAAGAAAAGGGGTTGAATCGGGCGATCTGGAAGGCCACCTTATCGGTCCCTCTCTCCGGATCCAACGGTTACTGAACGGTTATTTCAAAATTAGCCTGTTTAAATTGAACACCTTGTATAATCTAGCTAATTATTAAATAAAATAGAATTCGATAGAACAAGTTACCGAAGGCCTCTAATACCTAGTTATGCAGACTTACAAAATATTACAGAATATTACAAAATAGAGATTAGTTAAGGGAAACGGAGAAACGTTTTTACTTCCACAAAAATAGATTAAAGCAATATATATTTTCGATCAGATAATGGGAACATTTAGTTGCAATTGTTACATTTTTATAGTTACCCATTCATACGAATATATGCATACATAAAAAGCAAATCCAAGTGCAACAATATCAACGATAATCCTATGGTTTACAATGTACGTATCAAAATCATTATCAGAGAATGGCGTATGGTTTTGTAAAGTTACATTATCTCTGCCACATACACGCTTCGTTATTTTTTATTTTAAATAAATAGTATATCAAGAAAATGCTATTCTGATTTTATCAGTCAAGCATCTACATGTAAGATTAATGTAGCGGTAACTTCTCGGCATGTTCAATAAATCATTGTGATGTAAAAATAAATAAATAAATACGTTAAAAATGAAAATGGAATAAATCGATGATAGTGTGGATTTCTAATTTTAATATCATTTTATTCATTTATTTATTTATTTTCTTATCGGACTATATAGATGCTCGTGGCTGGGAGATTATGCATCGTATTTTTCTGTTTGGGTTTTTACATTATGCATTCAGCCAATGCTTTAGCAGCAAAACACAAGTCTTTACCATAAGATACTCTTATTCATGATATAATGTTATTTAATACTTAAGCTGACTTGCAAATCTTTAATATCTGCAATATCTGAGGAACATTTTTGTGTTCCTTTTTTTATATATTTTTATTTTATTAGTAGAGTAAATACTGTAACCGTAGCAAATGTTCGAAATTAAGTAGTATTGATTGTAGTCCATACAAAAAAAAAAAAATTATTATCAGAAGTCTGAAAAAGATGATTTAAAGCAATTTTGAATGCGTATATAGCGTTTGCATTGCTGTGTGTGTGTGTGTGTGTGTGTGTGTGTAAACGGAAATTCAAAAATGAAAAATCCCAAAAATTTCATCTTTGAAATTCCATTTTAGTCTATAATGGGATCTGACAATATGGTTCCAACCAAAAATCCGTCCCTAAAAAAGTAATTTACAGAAAGATTTATTTTTTCAGTTTTTCACCATTTACTCGAAGACGACTTCATAATTTTCTTTGAAAATCTAACACCAACTAACAACATAGAAATATATCAGCTTTTATTGGAAGCATTTCTTTTGAGAAAGCAGCATTTCAGACATAAACATTTTTCAGTTGATACAAGTACCCCCCTACAAACCTGTTCATTCCCAGGAGACTTGAAGTTTTAATTGCTCTAAAATTTCTTTAAATTCATCCATCGGAAGGAGGGGCTATCCGACTCTATTTCCTCCTCACCGGTCCTTAGATCCAGTTCTATTCTATCGTCCCTGAATTGCATGTTTCCTTCATTCAATATCTCTTCAAAGTGTTGAGCTTATATTTCTAAAATCGCCGATTCATCACACAATTCTTTTCTGCCAAACTCAATTTCTCGAACTAGTAGGTTGGTCTCTTCGTTTCTTTGTAATTCAGTCGTGTAGCAACGCGATGACTTATGTCCACCTTCACTAGATAATAGTCTGAAATGATATCAGCTCCCTTGAAGCTCCTAACTTTTAAAATATCTATACTGTTCTTCCCACATTCCAGAATTATAACTTCTTACACTATTTGGTTCCTGATATGCCCATCAGGTTGCATTATGAATCTGTTTGTAGGTAAATTTGGTGGCGCATATCCTCAATCTTTTTCCCTAATTTAATCAATTATACGCTGCCAATTATCATTTGAGATATTATGCTTTCTGTACCGACTGGTCACTACTATTTTTCCTTCCCGATCTTAGCAACTATTAATCATTCCTGGGAGTCAATCTGTAATTCTTTTAAGTTCCTCATAGAATCTGTCTTTGTGCCCTTCGATTGCTTTTTCTTACTTAATGGTCATTGACTAGCTATATTAACAAACTTCCCCGTTAATCTGAGGTAACAGATTTTCTACGTTACTATTTTGTATTTTACTATCGCGCGCTTTGTTTTCTTACTGATTAAAAACTCTGCACCATAGAACTTAGATTTATAATTACCTGTTCTTGGAATTGAGTAAATTTCATCCTCACCATCTATATCCATTTTGTACTTTTTCAACTAATGTTCCATTATTCTCCTGTACTGCACAAGCTCCTCATATTCCATGTATTGAGATTTTAAGATTATAGTCTATTGATACGCCTTTTTCCATTACCATTACAGACAATTCTGTTACTATCTGTAATTGACTGTTCCATAACAATAAATCTTTTATGAGGAGTTGCGCCTTAGCTCTGGTTGAGTGAACATCTCTCTCACAGTGCTCTATTATTTTTTTGTGTTTTAAGCCTAGTTTTAACTATTGGATGTGTTAATTTTCAGTGTAATGGTGATATATACTAGATTTCCTATTTTAAGAGAAAGTTTTACGGAACTTTATTGCTTAATAACTGAAAATTTTAATCAATAAAAATTAATAATTTATTGAAAATTTAGTGTAAACTGTTAGTGTAGTGTGTGTGGTTAAGTGGGGATACAGACATAGATAAGCTTTTCCCCCCTTGGATTACCGTTTGCTGAGGTAACTTCTGTTTCAAGTAAACTTTGGCATTAAACTTATTGATTTATACAAGATAAAATATTACCATAAACAAAGTTGCTGCAAAAGTATTAATTATAACAATGGAACTTCAGCTGACACCATGAGTGACGATAGAGAAGAGAGGGGCGGTGTGGTCAGGCTAGGGGGGACTACCAGTACGGCGACAGATTAGTGGGGATCATACTGATATCAACTCTCTGATTCTCTCAAAATTAGACAAATTAAACAACGATATAGCCGCCAGTAGGAAAGAGCAAGCTCAATTTACTACTGAATTAAAAGATCTAAAGACTGAATTTAATAAATTTTCTTCTAATCTAGAAAAAGAATTAACTCAGTAAAAAGAAAATCTCTAAGCTTAGCTCTGAGAACATAAACTTAAGGAGCAAATTATACTTTTGAATAGAGAAATAGCATCTTGTTCTCAAACATCTTTTCAAAATTTCGTCAAAATAGATAATTTCCCTAATACTGTCACGGGAATAATTCCGAAGTGACTTTTTGGGTGCCCACTCAGTCGGCTGCTAGGGCGGGGCTTAAGTTGGACGCCACTTCGTTTTTTTTCCTCTATAGATATATTAATATAAATATGTATATCTACTTCCGGGTAACGAAGAAATCCCACTCTTTAACGGAAAATCAGGTCGGATAATTAAGGAACAAAAAAAGGAAATGGAAGAGAAAAGAATGAATATGTATTATTTATTATCGTGGCCAGGGTGAGGCGGTTTTGAAAAAAAACGCTAGTTGGAAAAAAAATTAATTTCACAGAAAAAGAAAATTACTATATTGGATACCTTACTTCCAAAAGAAAGAAAATTTAAGTAAAATAAAAGTATACCTATTTATTTATTATCTTACAAACAGAAATCGCTTCTAAAAATTATAACCAAGAAAATATCAAAGAAAATAAAACTTAAAATCTTCTCAAACTAAAAATTAAGGAGCTCCTCAAATACAAATAATAATAATATGCTTTCGCCCTACGCTCACAATAATTTGTTCTACTCTTAAACGTTAAATCAATTTATTTATATAGAGATGCGTAATCGTTTTATATGTTAGGTGTATATATATGCATATATATTATATATATCTCTGAAAATGTTATTATTTACTTAATTGTACAAATCTCTCCTCCAAATTTCAAGATTTACAATTAAACGGCCAAAACAAGTACTTTATAATTATTACCCACGCTATTTATTTCCTAATTAGACGAAAACGTCATTAACAATCTTTGCTAATCCAAAGAAAATATTAGTGTTTAAATTTCCTACGTCTGTTGGTTGTTAGCCTGTATTTTACCCCCAAATTGTTTTAGAGTTACATTTATGAAGTTATATTTTCCTGCTGAGGAGCTGATGCAGGCCCTCAAATACGTAATGGGTACTCACATACAGTTTTCCTTGTGTATACGCACTATATCTCCTTGTGCGCCGAGTGGCCACTCGTTCGTTGTCTGAGAGTTTTCTAGTCTGGTTTTCTGTTTCTTGCGAGGTGAGAAGTCTCCGTTGCCGTCGGCCTTGAGGTGGAATTAATTCAGGAAGCGATCACTTTAATTCCTAGGCCCGTCTTTCACTCTTCGCAGCTCTCCGCCCACTAAAACCGCCTATTTGGCGAAGAATGGCGCACTGAAATTAATTGTCTGCAGATGGCTCATTCACCTGGCGGAGGAGAAAATTCACAAACGGCCTTGCCGTAACAGAGTCACAGACGTACTGACTCAAAAAGCTGTTCTTAATCAACACATACATACGCGCGGGGCGTTCTCTATTCTTTTACATACGAGACAATATTAAACTTTGACCGGCTATACAAACACACCTAAAAATAACTGTAGTTATACATTTGAAATTTATATTTCTAATTATTATATTCAATAACTATTTTTACAACTTCGTTACAATACTGAGAATGAAAATCTTCTTACTATCATACGTAGTATATGTGAGGTGATTGGTATTGATCTGAGAGAGGATATGATAGACTTTATTTATAGACGAAAATTTGGACAGCGTAATGCTCCATCGATTATAATAAAATTTATACATACTTCTGTCAAAAATAAGTTCATTATAATGGCTAAGAAAAATAAAGAGAAATTATACCCTGAGGATCCCACTCGAAAAATTTATGTTAATGAACTACTGTCATCATATAATTTTAAAATTTTCATGATGGCAAGGGATTTTAAGAAACAAAACCTGATAGAGGCAGCCTGGCATAGAAATGGTAATATTTTCATTAAAAATAAGGCGGATGATAAAACGATATTAATCAGATGCAAGGAAGATTTGCTACTCTTAAAGTCTAATACTCCCACTATTGAAGATTCCTCAGAGGGAGAGGAAGAACCAGAACGTTATGACTCTGACGTCTCTACCTTATCCACCCGCTTGAAAAGGAATCGAACCAAAACAAAAATTTACACTTCCGGTCTGGGTTGTGCATCTGCGGGTGGAAATATTAAGGATTTTTTAGTCAAGAAGGGCAAATAGGTACTTGTGATAAAGATATTAAATGTCTCTCTGTGCTTGATCAAAAGGTATGTTGTGATTCTCAATTTGATTTATGTGAAGTCCAAGATTTTGATCGTTCATTTAATTCCAAGCATAAGAATATTGTTAAAAGAGGTTATAATAACATCGAATACAATTCTGGTTCAAATGAATCGTGTCTAATAGTAGTTTTTTGGAACTTAAGTGGTTACAGCAGTAACTTAACTTGTCAAGATTTGAATAAATTACTTAATGTAGAAATATTCTGTTTTAGCGAGACCTGGCTTGTATCTGAATTTATACACAAACCTTATTATTTGAATGAATACGATTATTTTCTTGTTAATGCCAGTAAACAATATACGAAAGGCAGAGCCATTGGTGGTATCATTATTTTTCTAAAAAAAGTTTATTTTCTGATGTCAAAATATTATTTTCTAAAGATTGGTTTCTTTGTCTTCACCTTTACTATAATAATATTAGTTTTATAATAGGCTGTGTTTATCTTAAACCAGGCGAAGAAAATGATTATGTTTTAAACTTATTTAATTATGATTTAAATTATTTAATTTCTAATTTTTCTAATTCTCATATCATAATCGGAGGTGACTGGAACGCCATGTTGGGCACATTAAATGATCTTAATCCAGAAATGTTTGAATCCTTCTGTTTTACTAATTACCGAAATCTATGGATGAAATAACAAATAAAAGGGGAAAGAATTTAAATGATTTAATGGAAAGTTTAGCTATGATAGTGTGTAATGGAAGGTCCCCCAGTGATACTCCTAGTAAATCACTTATTTAGGCCATAACGGGTGTGATAACGTGTCGTAGATTATGTATGGTAGTAGTTTTCCTGCTAAAATTTTGTTAACGACTTTAAAATTTTGGATATTTATGATATGTCCGATCATGCACCAGCACTACTATCCATGTTTGACAATTTTAATGGTAAAATTTTACGTCTGTTAATAATGTTATATGAAGTTGCTTCATTTATTATGGAGGATGGTCTCCACTGCTCAAAGGCTATGAAAGTGCATCAGGGTCTCCTTCAAGGAGATATCTTAAGCCCGCTCTTTTTATTCTATTCATTTCTGACATAGATGACTTTTTCAGGAGCAAGAATGCAGAGGGTATTTCCATTAATGGAACCAAAGATGTCCTCAGTTTGCTTTATGCAGACGACCTAGTTATCTTTGCCAATAACTGGAGAGTACCTACTCCGGATCTATAATAAAAAATTCTATATCCATTTCCAGACTGAGGCTGATTGTCCACTTTGCCACGCGGGTCTAGATACTATTGTTCATGTTTTGCTGCACTGCAAAGTATTTGATTCTCTAAGGCATAAATACATTGAAAAGTGCACCAAAGATGTAATAACTGAGAGACCCCGATATTGAGAATTCAACAGCTTCTTAATATTGAGGATAATGTTCAAAAGCTTAATCACCTTTATTATTTTATTACAAGAAGTCTTCATTTAAGAAAATCATTGCAATAAGTTTGTAATTATCTAGTTTGCTTTTTCTCTATTCTAATTATATCTATTATTATTATAAATAACTAATTTTAGAATAACTATTCTCTTACTGATTATAATCAGAAATGATTCCAGTCTGATTTCATGATATAGTTTTGTTTGCCCAATTTGGGCCTATCCCAATTTGGAGGAGCAGCAAATTTTTTTAGAGTCCTTTCTGCTAGTTAGCCAAACAGCGCCATAGTAGTCACTCACTAGACCTTGTACGCCACCACTGAACGTAACTCAGTTCTTCCGCAGCCGCACTAGCAAATGATCCACGCTACTAGACCATCTTTTTGCCTACATCATATGCGCCAGAGTAGAAGTGAAGATCGGATTTTACTCTCTATTTTTTAGTATCTAGGTAAAAAAAAAAAATCGCTCTGTTGAAATAAACCAATGCAAGTTGTGTTCATTACTGAATCGTGCATAAAAACAATACGATACCTTATTTATCTGGAAGGTACTTGTTTCAAGCACAGTTTCAAAGTAATAACTTGATTTGAATTTCTGAGAGCAATGAATGAGCGATGGATCTTTAGAAAGATAGTAGTATTGCGCAAATTTTAAACTAGTCTAAACTTGGTAGAGTATGATAAGAAAGAAAATTTAAAATACATAGTTCTGAAGAAAAGAATGAATGCATGTTACAGTTATTAGAAAGATCTTTTTACCAATAAGAAGAAGATCAACCTTCAAGCCCAGGATCCAAAACTGCCCTAGCAATTAATGTTATCTTATATCAGCGATAGAAAATTGGAAGTAATAATGACTAATTATTGGGAAAATGAAATTATAAAGTTTTACTGAAGTCCTAAATCCAAACTTTCCTCAATAGATTGAAGTAGTTACAATAGGAAACTCATTTGGTAAAGTAATTCATAAATCTTAAATAACCTTTAGTTTATTGCTAGAAAAATAAATTACCGAATACCTGACGGATTTCTGCATTTATAATAATTTTAATGACTGAAGAAATTCTTTAAAAAAGAAGAAGGTTTATTTGAATAAATTTCACTTTCATTTTTAATGAAGGCAACCGCTGAACAATTATTTTAATGATTGACGACCATTAAGTTAGAGCATTTGTATGAATATGGTAAATTTAGAATTCACTTTTTCTGTTTTCTGTCTGTGTGCCTGATGCACGTGCGTATACGTGTGTGTGTATGTGTATGTGTGTGTGTATGTGTGTGTGTATGTATGTGTGCGAGAGAGAGAGTGTGTGTGTGAGAGAGTGAGTGAGAAGAGATGATAAGGAAAAGGTAATTTGCCTTTACGTAGATATAGTGCCTTGGGGCGATAGATGGGAACCGGTACCAGTATAACGGGGGTACAGTCGGTAACGAGCTAGTCCTTAAAGAGTTATGGTGCTTGTATAAGGTCAAAAGGCAAAAGCTCATATGCGTGTGTCTGCTCTAGGGAGATTTCCCTAACTAATGGCTTGCACATTCCAGGAACGAAAAATATAGGGGTGTATAAAAAAAAAGAAGTGATAATATTTCCTTAAATTTGAACACCTCGTTATCATTCTCCTCTTTTTCCTCTCTGAAAATGGAAATACGAAAAATTACGTTCTTATTTTTTTTGTATCCAGCTGGAGTTTCAGTATATCAATAAAATAAATGTGATTCAACAAATCCTTTAGAAAATTTTAAATCACTCTTTCTCTCTTTCTTTATATATATATATTTTGTATCTTTTTAAAACGTTAATGGTTTTGATGGTTAGCAAGACCCTGTTAAACCATTTGTGATACAATTCACTTAATGAATGGTCCTAAAAAAAAAGAAAAGAAAAAACGAAAATAGAGAGAGAGAGAGAGAAATAGTCCATCCAAATTCATTACTCTTATTGATTTTCATTCATGGTTTACATAGCTATATATATATAAACAATTTATTCCAATTTGAATAAAAGCACTCGCACCAATACAGAGTGGCGCTGCTCTGTATTTTTGTTATTTCTCTTAAGGATATTGGCGGAAATATTGTGACAAATTTGTGTGATATGTTGGTGTGTGTGTGAGCCTATAAGTAAAATAAACTATCTATGACTGTGTTTTTTTTTTTTTTGATTCGTGATGAATGAACTCTAGTCCAAAGGGACCAAAACGAAATAGGCAAGAAATAAGGTAAAAAGTTGTATTATTTTCACGAATTTTTAAAAAAAGCTCAACAAATTAAAAAAAACTATAATTCAAAACTAAAACAGTTCTTGTTATTTATTAATTGGTCTTTTTTTTTAACAATATTTTGTGACACCTCCTCTTGTTCTGATAACCGCACCAATCCTCCTCGGCAATGAAGCAATGTGATTTTGAATAATCTCTTGTGAAATCCTATTCCATTCGTCAACAATCACTATACCTATCTCCATGAGATAGCTAGGGCCATCCGAGCGAAGCCTGAGAGGTCTTCCAATATTGTCCCAAAGGTGCTCTATAGGATTTACGTCTGGACTTTTCGGTGAGGAAACCAACATGATGTTCCCGATTAATGAAACATCTTGAAGTTACTGCTCGGCAACTGGAGCATTGTAACATCTGGCGTTGTCTTGCATAAATAAAAAATTATCACCGACTCATTCAGTAAATGGCATTACATATTGCAGAATAATTTCCTGAAGATACCTTTATTTAATGAACCAGTGTCATCAACAATGTGTAGGTATGTACGCCATCAAAAATTATGCGTCCCCATAACATAATCCCACTTCCAACAAAACTCCCGTTTCGAGAGTTATCAGCCTCTGCATATCTCTCCCCTTGTCGCCTCCACACTCTCACCCTTCTATTTGGATAGAATAGAGTGACTCTCGATTTGTCTGTGAATAAAACACGCCTTCAATCTACTAATGTCCAGTGATATGTTCACTAGAGTATTAAATTCTGCAAACTCTATGGGCTCTGGAAAGAAGAGGACCAGTAGCAGCTTCCTGGAAGCTAAGTTGGCTTCATTCAACCTTCTTCTAATTGACCTACTTGAAATGTGGACATCATGGACGGAAGCGATCAAATGCCATAATTGATTACTAGTGACAAACCTGTTCCATAAGAAGGGCTGAATAAATCTCTCTTCTGTGCGGGTTGTACTTATAGGGTGGCCTGTAAATTGCCATCGGAAGTAGTACCAGTCTCCCTACGGCGTGCTAAAATTATTGAGACAGTGGATTGGCTCATTCCAATTGACTCTGAGAAATTGTGGCTTGATTTAGCCCTTTCTCATATAGTGTCACCTCACGTACTGCAATTGCTTCGCAATAATTACCATAGAGATGCATGTTAAGAACAAAAACCAAAAAGAAAAAAAGAACTGATTGGAAAAACTAAACTAAAATGTGTAGAAGAGAGAAATTACCAGAAGCAATGAAAGTGAAGAACTAGGATTATTGTCGTGTTTTCAAGAGTTCAGAGAATTAGTCATTTAAAAACATAAACAAACGGCTTAATCTCTTGTTTCTTTTCTAGGATCAGAGTTCATTTACAATAAAAAGAAATTACAGTTATAGACTGTAATTTCAAATTACAACATTTTGAAATTTTATGCAAAACTTTTGTCCAACAGTTTATATTTAAAATAAGAAATATCGCAGAGAACTTTGAGTTAGATAATTCTGTTTAGCTATCATCCTTTTGCTGGATAATATCATCTTATTCACCGGAGTTTGGCGAGGTGAGAAAGCCAGCTTTGAGAAACTGGAAGTCTTTGCGGAAATATAATGACCTACGGCTAAATTGGGTGCTGGGCCCCGATGCATTCAAGATCACAGAAGAATTGTCACATGATTTTCTTTGTTGGCCGTTCGTTGTAAGATGAAACAAAAATCTGTTGGCTTATCGACCAATTCAAGGTAAATAAAAACAGAAAAAAACCACCAATGTAATTTTTAATTGTTTTTAATAGTTAAAGAGTTCGACGTTTCTAGATAAAGTCCTTCCAACTCTTGGCTTCTCTATTTCTCATTTTTTTAAATATGTTGATGATCTTTTCCTTTTCGTCACCCCAACGGGTACATCAAAGATTCTTCCGCATTTCAACTCCTACCACAACAAACTACATTTCACTATTGAAAAAAACACAATAACAGACTTTCTTTCCTTGACACACTCATGACACGGAATCCCGACAATACCTTGACTTACGATTGCTACACTAAACCTACTTACTCCGGACGCCTGCTCCACTATCTCTCTAACCAACCTTTCCGCCAAAAATTTAACACAGCCAAAAGTCTGGTTCACCGGGCTATCTCTCTTTCTCATCCTACTTGTCACAAGAAAAACCTTATAAAATCTAGGGAAATCCTTGCCTCCAACCCTCCCCATATCATAAACAAAATCATTAAAAATTCCTCTTCATCAATATCTCACATAGGTTACCCATTCAAAATCTTAGCAATAACCCAGCCATCTATAGATCCCTCACACATATCAATTCTCTCTCGCAGAAAATCAACAAATCCCTTAAGAGACACATTCCTAATCTCACCATAGACTTCACCACTTCGAGCAAACTTTACAATTTCTACTCCAAACTTAAACATCCTATTCCCATTACTAACAAAACACAACGGTCTATAACTTGAAATGCACTGCTCCCAATCACAATACTTACAAAAAAGACTCAAACAAAACAAATACGAAATTACTACCAAGAAAATAGACAGTATAGGATTTTCCAAGTCTGCACTATCCTTAAACCATATATTTGTGGTTTTTTTTTTTTTTTTTTTTTTTTTTTTTTTTTTTTTTTACCTTGAATTGGTCGATAAGTCAACAAATTCTTGTTTCATCATATCACAGGGGAACCAATATATTAGCAATGGATCGGGCCCTACGATCGCCGAATGTATCTAACATTTCCGTGTCATCTCTTAAAGAATTGTATGTAAGGCTATTAAGAATGGGTTCACAAGAAAGCACACTCTCTACTGTGTAGGAGTTGGGGGGGGGGTAGCAGAGAATCTTAAAAGTTATTCCTTGACGACCAAATAAACTCCTTCACATAATATCTCCTCAGTGTAAAAACCGTGTAAAAATATGGTGACAATTATTAAACTATAAGTAGCGAATGAAGTTATGTTTTTAATCATAACTGATTAAAATTAAAAACAGTTATTACTTTTCCTCATAAGTGATGAAAAGTACTATTATTCAACTCTCACTAGCCCGACATCTAGCGGCAATACGCGAGAACAAGAACGTATTTCAAAACAAATCTTCAAAATACCAACGGTTATAGTAATAGAGCAGATTATAAAGAGAAGAATTATTTGACTGGAGTTAAAATATATTCTCAGGATTTGCAACTTATCATATTTTCTATGTTCATATAAGTTAATTAGAACCCATTTAATGCGGTTGCAGAAAGAATTTAATATTCAACATGTGAGTAAAGTATTTTTACTCTCTAATTCCATTCCCATATAATGCGGCTACGATCGTGTTCTCCAATACCTGGACTCGTTGTAAAGGAGCATTACTTCACTCATTGTTTGATTAAGCGTTACATATATATTGATTGATTAAATTCTTGGCAAAAATTGGCGCTGATGTCTTAATATCTTTAACTCAACACTTTAATGAGTTGACTTTCCATTATTATTAATTTTGTTTAACTTCTCTTTTGTTTTACATTAAAATTATGATGGCTTCTTGAAAGACCCCTCTACAAAGAAATTGTAGAATGAAGTAATATTTTTATTTCTCTACATTTCAGCTAGAGCGCACTGTTTTTAGTTTCCTTCATCTTTTTTCTTTTATAGCTTTCTTACTTTTTAATAGAAAAGTTTTTTTAAAAAAAGAGAAAAAGTTTATTTTCTATTTTAACTTTCAAACTCGGAAAAAATTTGTCTTACATTTTATAAGTTTTTCCAACTGTTTTCCATTCTCTAACTGTTTTCATATTTTATACACTATCAACTTTTTTTCTAGTCATCCTCAATAAACAAATACTAATTCATTTTTTACCAAAAATTCACACTAAATAAGTCTCATTTAATTGGATTTTGTAAATGTGTGTTAATTTTAATGAACAAAATACAGATTACGAATAAATCTGTTTGAAGAACAGGGATTCAAAACGGTTAATAGGTCCAAGAAAACATTTCAAAGGTTAATAGAAGACAAAATTATCCAGATATTATCACCATTTTGCCTAAACTATTTTTGAAATCTTTTGCGATTGTTTGGGTCGATTTAATTCATTAAAAAAAATATGTTTATATATATTCAAGCAGTCCGTCACTGCTATTAATGCAAAAGATATATCCCCTTAATTGCGCAACCAATCTCAGGAACAAAGCTTGGAACCGTTTATTATGAGAATTTTTATCAAGATTTCAAAAAGACAAAACTGATTTGATGATTATTGATCCTTTGGTCAAAATCAGATTTCAAGTACATCTTTACACTTCATATATATTACAATAGTCTATATTTATTTACATAATTTTTAATATAATATATAATTTATTTATAATATAATTTTTAAACATTTATTTGATTTAATAATCCCATATAAACGCCAGTATGTGCAGTATGGTCCCAGTTGAATGTTAAATACATTATCGTTTCACATTCTGGCCGATAGCTGGCTGTCACGATTGCTTTAGATAAGTATATCAGTAATTTTAATCTGATTCTAATTCTAATCTTTTGATGTAAATTGCATAAATTTCAATTGATTATTTTTTATATATAGTTAATCATCTTTTGGGCACTTAATCGATAAATGGGGCCTCACGCGTTGGTCTAGTGGATGCGCACTTGTCTTTGATGCATGAATACATGTTTCGATTCCCTTGAGAACAAAGTCGTTGTTGACTCAACATCGTGAGGAAAAGTGGCCAGAACTAACTACGGACAAGTTAGTAATGGGAAAAGCTACATGCTTGCCACATCCTCCACTGATAAAAATAGTTGCCTGCCTAGTTTTAATACAATAGTCTACCTATTCATGGGCGGTTGCGCCAAAGATTGTAGTTGCTCCAGAAAATAGACATACTTTTACCGGGGTTTTCCCTTATCACAGATTTACTGATATAATCATTACTGTCCATTAATTGTGCAATATTAATGGAAAAAAAAAAATCACCTACCTTGACTACATTAGGACCCTCTGCACAGACATTTCAGTTACTGGTCTGCCATTCATCTGACACAACATTTAGAGAATGCTATCAAGTAGCTTTGAATTATAACGTGTCTCTTAGCCTACACCTAGTATCACATTTCAGAAGTAGAGGTCAGATATTTCTTTTAAAATTCCACGCAATGGAAATAAGTTAATGCAAATTTAGGAAAATAAATCTAATAGACGGCAATAAGGTTATGTATCTTAGGTAATCGCAGAGATGGAGATACGAGGAATAAAGTCAACCTGGCTAACCTGGAGTCGTGGCCATCCGCAGAGATGGAGAATGGAGAATAATTAGCAGCATTTTTTCGCGTACATTTTAAGAATAGCGGAAATCAGAGAACGAGAGTAACATACGAGAAACTTGGAGAACTAGGTGAGACCATATCTTCGGAAACCATGCTATGTTGTAGAAGACGAGACATTAACTAACAGAAGAATAAGAAGAAAGAGTAGAAAGAATTCTGGATACAAATAAGTGAAGGAAGAATCTGTAAGGATAGGAGTTCACCTTATATGTTTGCTTTACATCAACACTCATTTATTGTTTAAACAACGTTTTAAAATTTGAACTTAAATAAAATACTTAAGAAATTTACAATATTATTATCTCAAAAGTTTCTTTTCTTTCTTTTGAACCGGAATAAATCATGAATTTATTCTTGTAGGTAATCGCGGCCATTTTCATGAAAAACACTTGAGTTTCAATGTTGAGACAAGGGTCATTAGTTTGCTACAAACTGCCGTTTCGCCCATATTGCAATGAGCCTCTTCAGGGTCGTTATACCTTGAAAGCTAATGGAGCTCCATTGCTCTATGTAACGACCCTGAAGAGGTTAATCGCAATATGGGCGAAACGTCAGTTTGTTGCAAACTACTGACCCGTGTCTCAACCTTGAGAATGAAGTGTTTTTCATGAATTTATAGTGTAAATATACATGAATTTTCTGTTAATAACTGCAAAGAGGAGGCCATATTATATTCATATGGTATGACGTGCTTTTGTATATAGGTACCCAAGAGTTATATATGTACATAAATGCTATTTGACTTCGGTAACTATGTATTAATATTAATATCATGTTAAGGAAATGACATTCAATTAATATACTAACACCCAATACAATTAATAATCGATAAATACAAATGTATAGCATAACTGACTGGAATTAATATCTTGCATATTATTACTTAATTTATATGCAAATTAATCTTAGATTCAGCAATAAAATTGCAAAGATTGAAAACGTTAAACTATAATGTAGGTAGATTGATAGTATCGGAAGCTAAAATATTAAGCCTTAAGTCTTTGAATCATCGATTGATTTTGCATATCAGTAACTTTAATTCCCGTTATTAAAAAATAAATTGTTTTAGGCGATTGTGGGTAGGAATCTCTTATATTTGAAATATTGATTGGTTTTATCATTTGGTACCGTACCATTGGACATAATGCATTCACTTCGACTATTGATGACGTAGTTAGGCGCATCATCATCATCAACTCTATATTTATGTTTTTGAGTAAATGAGTGCAAGTTCAAGTTTAAAGAAAATTTTAAATTATGTAATTGTATTAATGTGCAGTAAGAGAAAGTAGTGTGAGATATTTTACTTCCTGTTACTCCTAGTATGAGGAAGTATTGCGATCTTGATTTTCAAAATTGAGTTTTTACCGGAAATACGTGTTTTCAAGGCCCCCTGAATATTAAAAAAATAAACATTAACGAATGGCCTGCGAATGTGGGTGTCTGTGTGTGTGTGTTTTTTTTTATAAACAAAGTATCTCAAAATCGAAAAATCTCAAAAAGTTCAAACTTTACATTCCGTTTCGACACGAAGATTTCTGGTGAAATCCATCAACTCTAAGTGCGACTTTACTGAATGGATTTTGAGAATTTTCATAGAAAACGGTTACAAAAGATTTTTTTCTTCATAAGGATTTTTGATATTTTATATAAATAGTATTATTCCATCTACTTGCAGGCCTAGTTCAACAAAAATTCTAAAATTTGGAGCAAATTGCAATTCTATAAAAATTAACACTATTAAATACGGACCATGTGGTGCTCATTCTTTAAATGAACTAATCTATCTACTAAGAGAGTTTTAAACAATATTTCAATTCATTCAATGAATCAAAAAAAAAAAAAAACAGATTAAATTAAGGGAATTTTTTTTGTAATTAATAACGTAGATTATATCAGCAATATAATCAATAATTCATAGCTGTGACTAGTAACTAATAGTTAGAATTTTGACATCAGATTCCTAAACACGTTCTTTATTCCTAAACATTATAGAACTTCACTCTGTATCTTTCTATGCGCAAGGATTGGTACAATCAATTTTCGGACATGTGTATTCTGTTTTTCTGTTGAAGATTTTCGTCAAGTAGTAATTCTTTTTGCTAAATATTCAACTAATGTATTTATAATCATTTCAGTTTATCAATACGCATTCCACTGAGGATGACATGTAAAATGTAGAAACGTCAGGAAATGAAGTAATACTGTGTAATATTGTGTATAATTGGGGGTATAAAAAAGAAATTCAGAATAGTAAATAGTTATAATTTTTAATTTAACTCTTCTCTAAAGGGATCTCGTGAGGTCTGTGTTCATCTGGATTGATTAAAGGATAAAAAATAATTGGAGAATAATCATAAAAAAGAAATACATATAATTATACAATTTACACAACAAATGAAATCTTATTCCTTAAATAATAGTAAAATAATACATAAGCAGTAACTATATTAATATTTTGAGTGTTTTTAAGCTGAAGGTTGGGCCTTAACTCTCATATAACACTACGACACTGTTCTATAAATTTCCACTGAGCATGATTTCCTTCACCACAACAAATTTTGTTGATCCTCTCCTATTTGAGGCTCTCTCTATATATCATCCCTCCTCCATTCAAGGGAGAAAGAAAGAGAAATTCCCTTTTATTGCACTAAAGGTATTTACCTTTCTAACTGTTCCCATTGTTTCACCCAACCTTCGTAAAAACCCAGTCTTGGAATTGCACTAAGTAAACAACCAATATTACATAGATATTAACTAATATTTTTCATTAATTCTAAAATAATTTATATTTCTTCCCGAAGGTCTACAACTGTTTATATAAATATCAAATGATTTATTATTTTTTATTTAAATTTTGGGATATTTCCTGCATAGATAAAATTGTAGCACATTTATTTGAAATATTTTTCCCCTCAAAAGTTTGATTTATGAGTGGTATTGGAGGCCTGTAAGTTAGTTTAAAACTAAGTTGCACAAACTTTATTAGTTTTTCACAATAATTATCTAAAATTATTCTCTTGGGAAAAAGTTTACCAAAGATTAAAAGTTCTTTAAATGAATAATTAGTTTGAAGAAACCCGCTGGTTTCTTAGTTTTGCCATAGAGCGCTCCACATAAGGGTATACAATGTAAAATCCCCACCATTATTTTTATGGCCAGCCCAAGCAAACATTGTAACATTGCAATTTTTAAATAAATTTTTATTATTAAATTGTATTAATTACAGTAACAGAAAGTCGTATGAGTGTTTCATACCAGATTTTATTATTTTTCAAAATCGATATCTTGCATTGTTTCTTTGATCCGAAAATATTTTATCTGAAAAGAATTTGAGGGATTAAAAAGCTACTCTCCAATTCAGTTTCATCTTATATCCGGCAAGAGTCATCATTATTAATGCCAGGATTGATGCAGGATATAGCTTCATCACGTGTCAGAATCTCCTCACAAATCCTTTGGAATACTAGTTTCAACTTTCTTGTTGGATTGTCCTTCAAACAACTTAAAAATGAAAATAAGGTAAACAGTTTTGTCGGAGTCAAAAATATGATTGATAGAATATTTGAATGCATGTTTTGCACTCATCGTTCTTCTTGATCAGAAGGAGATCGGTTTAAAATTCAATTTGAATACATATTAATTTTTTCAAGTTCATAGAAAACATGTCATTTTTAACATATTTTTATTATAATAGATTAAGTAGAAGTCGTGTAATTGTTTCATACCGAAATTTGTTTTGTCTCAAAGTTTTACATATCCAACTTTGGCAAATTTATATTGTCATTAAAACTTGATAGTGTATAATGAAATAAAATCCTATACACATTCCTATTGTATTGAGAAATTAATACACAAACTGTGTCGCAATCTGAAACGTGATCATTACACCGAAATATACCATTACATCAACAATACAAATGAATAGAATGGGTATATATTCTCTGTGCTCTGTGTTATTGAAACCCGGCAATGATGATGGGTAACTAAAACAACCCATTAAAGCCAGCGTACAGTAGAAAAAAGCACACATTCTGGCACACTAGGCATGCCCTTTATCGGCCAAGTTTACCGTTTGTATAATCCATTTTCCAGAAAACCAGACCTTAGAGGAAATACATAAATTTGAATGTTCCTTTCTCAGTATAAATTGCTGGCCCATGTACCAATATAAATTACAGCTTCCTTTAATGTTTCATATAATATGTGTGCTTGTAGGCTTCCATTTTTCATATGTTCACTATGTTGTACCTGCTAGTTGTATAACATTCTCATGTTTGTTATCATTGGAATGATTTACATTGCTTTAGAAACCGTTCATTTTCAAAATGAAAAAACCTTGGTGTAAAACCAATTTTCTCTCAGTGCAATTCTCACAGCTCTAAATAATGTATTTTCTTGAAACCTGAGGTTTTCTAGTTAACGTTTAGTTGCGTTTAATATTAAACTCTCAACAGAACATACAGTACAATTGATTGGAACCTTCCAAACTTTTCACAATAATTATCTGAAATTATTTTTGTTGTGGTGGTTGGTTCCGCAAAGCTGGAAAACATCAGAGACATTTTCCGTGGTGGCCTGCTTCATTTTGTGGTCATCGACCGGTAAAAATGTTTTAAATTGAACTAATATATGTCTTTAATAGGAATACAAAGTTGAAAAAAAACAAGTCGTTGGAGCTATTGTTGAGAAAATCGCAAAATATGAAAAATCTTTTCTGTAAAGTGGTACTTCCGGTTGTGGAATTTTTCACAGATAACTTTCTGTAAACTTGCATTATGTAATCTTAACGTAATATGAAGTTTGAATTTGCTGATTTATATAGCACACATACAAATATACACAAACACACGATCACACTTACACACAAACACATACACACACACACACACACACACACACACACAGAAACCATTTTTTAAAACCACTTTTTCTTGCTCAG
The DNA here is from genome assembly GCA_011037195.1 of Triatoma infestans. Lineage (NCBI taxonomy): Eukaryota > Metazoa > Arthropoda > Insecta > Hemiptera > Reduviidae > Triatoma > Triatoma infestans. The sequence continues at coordinate 42,288 of JAAEAF010014933.1, read as the reverse complement.
TATTTCTTCATAACATATATATCCGGTTATGATATCCTGATTAGATAAGATCGCAATCTGTGCATTTAGCATTCCAAGTTTATAGGAAATCGTTATTAGTCGTTTTCGAGAAAGTACAATGTATTCAAGAACCTATTCTGTAAAGTAACACTTTTGATTAACCAATTTTCTTAAAATTTGAAATTCTAGCATTGCATTTCAAATGCTAGATAATATTATTAAATAGGTGATTGAACTAGTGTGGTACTTTAGTTTAGAGCTTAACTTAATTCCACTGCCACACAAACATATCTCAGCACAGAACCCCTACCCAGCAAAATGTTGCAAATAAAAGTGATAGATATTTATAGTTACGTAAAGTTAGGTAGCTAAGTTTTGACGAAAATCGTTTGAGCCATTTTTCAAGAAAATAACGAAAGTCGTATTTCCTGTTGATAGATTTTATCCGAAAACTGTCAGATGCTATGGAATATTAAAGGGAAAATAGACTTTGAGCTCCTTGCGTTTCGTTTACACACACACACACACACACACACACACACAATGACCATTCACTAAAAAAAAAAGTAAAAAAAGTTTTCGTGTGCCAGAGAATCTTAAAAAACTTCCGGAGAAAACTCACTATCGAAATATTGAAATGATCGCAGTAAAAATAAGTGATGAAAACTGGAAATCATTTAATACCAGCCGGAAGTGTGTTTCAGTAATAAAATATTACACAATTTACATTCTTTGTAATATTTTCTTTGGAGTACTTTTAAACAGTAAAGAAACAATGGCGTTGATTAGGAATGTCAAAACAATGAAGAAGACATAGTCACGAGATGTGAGGAATATCAAGATAATGGAACTACCCAAAGAGTTACTTAAGGAGTTGTCAACTTCCAGAAAGAAGATTCAGTCTGGGAAAGTTGAACCAAGTATTCATATGAGTTTGAAGTTTATAATCTGGTTAAAGTATTGCAATGAATTAATTGGCTACTTTTAATGTAACCTACTTAAATTTTAGGCGCTTTAAACTAAACTTGGTGGCACTGTATTTATCTTTTAAATTTTTTTTTTAACTTTTATTGAATAATTTATTGACGGTTGCTTTAAGAAACAAATTGATCATAAGTTGAAAGTTAGAGTGATTTTTTTTTTTTAAGATTCCTTCCAATTAGATGTGTTCTAAAGTGATCAAACCCATTAAGGCAGAATTTTCGCTGTAGGTTGCAACTTGATTGGTTGGAATATTTTTAGCTAGGCAAATGGAAAATTTAAAAGGAGACGGCCCGTAGCATTCTTCAGGCACTTCCATCTTTTCCCTTCCGCTTTTCTGCTGTAAATGCTCCCAAGTCGGGTGCATTTAGTCATTCTTATAACTTCACATAGCGGCAAAGGAGGATGCTTCTTCGGCCAGCCTGTCCGCTTCTTCATTGTCCGGCACACCAGCATGTCCTAGAATCATTGCACAACAAACACGCAGCCACGCTCTATAATGTTACTTTTGGACATTGCCAATCTCGCAAAAACCAGAAAAATTAAGCTGGCATTTGTTGTTAAATTCTTTGTACTGAAATCGCAAATAAAGTCACTGAATTCCCCCAACTGCTTTTGAGGTGTGCCCTCCTCAGTACTGTTAATAATGATCTTATAACCTCTCTCGAACCCCCTTCATAGTCTCATCTCATCTCATCAATTTTGGAGAGAAATTCGCTTGTTTCAATTTGCCATCAATCTTAGTGATTTCCCCTAAAAGTTCTTGTTTACACTCCTGTGAACAACGAGTAAGAGTGAATGATTGTGTGCCGTGATGAGCTAGAGTTTGAGCTGCAGCTACATTAAACCCAAATAGTTGCTGCATGCAACCATCTAACATGGACTACCTCTGCAGATTTTGTTAGTATATTGTGCCAGTGGAAATGTTGTTCAACTCTTGGAATACCCGAATGATTCCAATTTCCAAGTTCAAGTCCAACTTGCTACCACATGGATATACATTAAGTAAGGTCTAGAAGGAAATGGATATTTAGTGATTTTTTATTCGTTGGAGGATTACACAACTCAGACTCGAAAATCGTTACTTTATAGGAAGCGACAAAGAGGGCAGTTTTCCAATTCCCAAGATCTATAAACAATAAAAACTTAAAGTATATTTATCAAATTAATAATTACTATTTATCTGATACTACATTATTATTTAATTATAGCAATGCACAATAATGGAGGAATTATGATTGATTAGTTCTTCCAATAATTTTTTTATCCATTAGCTTTAATATTTTATGTAACAATAACTAAATGGAATATAAATTTAATATAGGCTGGTTGTGTGGAGAAATCAGTAATTACAAAAAGCATATCACTAATGTGTTTCACCACTTGCATACCTAATTCTGAAAACAAATTGCGTCCAAACTATAATGAAGTGAATTCTATAATAAATTTGAATTAGCGGAATAATTAATTCTGTCCACGGCGGTTTGAAAAGCAACAACGATTGATGTTTTGTTTGCTGTTTAATTGAATTCTTTGGAAAAAGTGCTATTACAATTAATCAGTACTAATCTAATTACCTTTAAATTACTGAAGTTTTAGATACACGGTATTTAAGGGATTTATTCAAATAATGCGGTAATCCATTTAATGAATACAATTAGCTTTGGAAAAATTATCTCCTGTTATACCGTAAATTATAATAAGTGGTTAAGATTATTCTGAAAATTATGATCATGTTCAGTGAAATCGAAAATACAACATGTTTCAACTTTTATTATAGTCAACATTTTTTTTTTTTTACTTTCACTTACGTCTATAATAAATTTTTTATCTCTGTATTTTTTAATAAAATGATGAGGGGTGTACGTGGGTGGAGTCTGACAGATATGTTTCAGTCAGAATCTCTGAACAAGAAGTTCAATTTTACTGAAAGAAATTCCAATTTTTGACGATTTTGTTGAAATTGAGCTCCAACTACTAAATAAAAAAATGCTGGTGTGAAACACTCACCTGACTTTATCTTGCAATTATAAAAATAAACAAATTTTCTTTAAATTTGAATATATTCTTTTTTCAGAGCTGTCATAAATATAGATAGGTGGGGTGTTACAAGGTGGTAGGCACTTCGGCTCAGATAGTCATTTGATTGTAGTTACCATATAGTCAAGAAGACAGCGTTAATAACTTATTATTATTATAATTGTAAACTGCGGGTGGGCTTTACCTCGGCACAGCAACCAACAAAGGCTTATTGTGCCATCCTCGATAGTTGGGAGGTGAACCCTCCCTTATTAAGGAGTTTCAGGAACACCAGATCATTCTGGGATACTATCTCCTCAGGTCGCAACATAACAAAGGTTACGTATCGCAATTTGTTTATTGCAACGCAATCAAATAACAGTTGTGGGGACCGTCTCCTCCTCCTCCTGACAAAATCAGCACAAGGGTTCCGCGCTAATGAGCCCTATCTTGTGTAGATACTTTCTGAACCTACCATGACCTCAATAGCTCCGTCACTAGAGAAATCTGGTTCCTACTCAGGCTGAGAGACATATTGGTCCTTCATTTACAAAGTCCTGGCATCATCATTTTACTGTGTATAGCACCTGTGCTCCCTCTCCAGAGCTCCTCATGCTTTTGCGAAACCAATCTCTGATCGCTGCACGAATCGCTTCGGCATTTACCCCCAGGACAGGCTATGGACCAATGAACGGAGTATTTGCCCCGTTCCTGGCTAGTTGATCAGCTGTCTCATTACCCTCAATCCCTGCGTGTCCAGGCCCCCATATCTGCTGTACCTTGTTGTGCCTGCAGAGTCTCGACAGTACCTCTCAACATTCCTTCGCTAGGGATGAGGTGGTTCTGTAAGCCACTAGGGGCTTTCAGTGCGGCCTGACTGTCCGAGCAAATGCGTATAACCTTGGCAGGTTCTCCTCGCCACAGAACTTAATGGCAAAAACCTCAGCCTGGAATATTGTGGATATCTGCCCAGCAGCTTCTCAATAAGTACCTGCAGGCTAACTCGACACACTCCTGCTCCAGTTCCACAATCCATCCTAGAACCATCTGTGAACCACAGAGGTCCCGACCGGTACGTTTCTCCTACCCCTTGGACCATTCCGCCCTAGAACCTAGGAACACCCGAAATGGAACCTCGAAGTTATTGGACAAATACTATCCTGGGCCATGCTTAACACCGGGCCCGGGTTGACCTTTAGCAGTATGTCCAAGAGAGACTAGGAAGCCTTTCTGACTCCAGAGCCCATTGTTGCGCAATCTATGTGCACTGGCCCTTGTCTCCGCTTGCACCAAAAATGAAGCGGAGTCAACCGTAGCAGCACCTCCAACGCAGCTGTCGGAGCGCTTTTAAAGGCCCCCATAATAAGTTCTCCTGACTGGATAGTTGGGGAAATCGCCTCCAACCAGTTCCGCGTTACCTCATTGTCGTAACTGACAATGAGGGCGCCTCTGGACAGATAGCAGCCCCTAAACTGAGAGCCGTTCTCGCCAATAATTCTGGCGACCAACTCCGCCTTTATCCTCTCCGCCTAAACTTCAGTCAGGCTGACCTGAGGATAACCCTCCGGGGCAATCCCCATTCCAATATTGCTAAGGGCATCTCTGAATGAACCTACTGCCGTCACTTCAGAGCCCTTAGCTTTCTTTGGCACCCTAGTGCCACTCGTTTCCGGACCCGTATTTGGAGTGCTTAACTCCGATCTCCCCCGTTTAGGAGTCCGCTTGGGGGTCGGGGAGGATGTTTCAGATGCATCCACCCTATAACCCCCGCCAGGCTTCACCAGGGAAGACGCAGCCACTGCATTACCCTCCTGGGCAACTTGCTTGGAAGTGGCCCTTTCCTTCCACCATCCGCTTCCACTGCCGTTTCGACAGCCACACTTTGCCTTCCGCATCAGCTTTCCGCCTCGCCTCTGCCCTCCGCTCGGCGACACTGACTCTTCTCGGCGAGATGCGGATCTCCCCAAGCTGCTTCTCTCCCCGGTTCAGTCTGAGGGGGAGTGAAAGTATCGCCCTTTCCCGAGTCCATCCCCAGCACTGGTCTCACCCCAGAACCTTGGGGATCTCCACCAGCAGAGGGGATTAGTTTGGGCGAGTCCTGCTCCTCCCGCCCACCGTTCCTTTCTCTTTCTAAAATGTTTTTTTGGGTCCATTTTTGTTTCCACGAGAAATGGAGGAAGTAAGTCGTCACTCGTGGCAATGTCGCCCGCTTCCGCAAGGTGACCGCTCTCGCACATATGTTTTACCACCCTGTACGCATTCAGCCTCGACGCGCATCTCTTCTCGGCTTGGGTGGGGATACCTAAGGGGATTAGGAAGGACCACTTCGATAGGACGGGGAGGGGAATGGCCAGAGGGGTTTATTCTGGCCCTGAACGCCATATCGTTGTCAGCCATCTCCCAAAGGAGGTGCCCAGAACGCACCGCGTGGAGGTGAGGTTGACTTGGGGAGTTCCAAGCGGACAGAGACGCACAAGACACTCTGCCCTATCCATCTTGCGATCCCTTAATACCTTAAAGGAACTTAAATAAATTTCCAATTTTAACGCCCAAAATTTCGAAATAATCTTTTTAATAAAAGTTATAGAATATTATCTGTGCAGTCAGCATTCAAAGTTTAATGAAAATCATATTCGAGAAGATTCCAAAAAAAAACTAATAGCGCCTTCGGTTAACCGATTTTCTTCAAATTAAAAATTCTTGCAATATTCCCAGTGAGTATTAATATTATATAGGTGGCAGTACCATCAGGACAGTTCCAACAGTTAACAGGACAGTTCCCTCCAGAACCCACCCAAAAAATCTATTTTCCCGGGAAAATGTTTGAAACAAAAGTGATTGGTATTTGTGGGTGTGAATAGTATACAAAGTTTAAATAAAATCATTGGAGAAGTTTTCGAGGAAATCGCGAAAAATTGAAAAAATACATTCCATAAAGACTCACTTCCGATGGATTAAAGAATTTTGCCTGGAACCTTCGTCTTTGATGCGGTGGTTGTATTTATACGGTAGCTTCATTCCGTTTATTTTCGGCATCCCCAGAGATTCTCGGATTTCCCACTACTATACGGGATTGAAGTGGCTTTACCCATCTTTTCCTTGGCAATACTTCCTTGGCTCTTTCCTCTATCAAACCATCAATACTCAAACACCCACTTACATTTACCAACACCTCAAAATTAAGTCACCCATAGCGCGCGTAATACTCGCTCTCGTCCATCTGATCTGTACCTACCATCTCATAATACTACAACATTTGACCGCTCCTTCCTCATTCGAGCCTCCAATCTAAGGAATTCTCTCCCGCCTTCTATTTGCCATGCCTCCATCCTACCTACATTCAGAGTCAAATTATTGCAGCACCTTCTCTCACTACAATCCTCTGAATTATAAACAGAGTACTCAGGATCCCTCTAATAGTCTTCTACCTCAACATCTCTTCAAGTCATCCCAGCATCTCCCACTCGACCTTACTTTCCTGTACACTGGCACCATTCCCCTGTATAAAGCATTTTGTTATTTCACCACCTAGCACCTTACCTTTTACTCTCTCACCTTTCTTTTTTTCTTCGTGCCCCTTTTCACTTTTTTCTTTGTGTTGTTTGAAGTATTATTATTATCACTTTGTATCAACGTATATTATTTTTTTGTTCTGTTTTATATACTTGTACTAAGACTGTATCAGCCAGATTTGTATTCCTTTAGCTGTAACACTTTTGTTATTCTTAAGGAACCGAGTCCACGAATAAAGTTTATTTTTACATTCATTCAAGTTTGAGCTTCCTACGATTTTTTCGTTTGTGGATATTTTGTCAAACACACACACACACACACACCCACCCATATATATCATATATTATATAATATAATTAACTACAAAGTTTTTTTTTTAAAAACATAATGACGTAGAACAATGAGTTTAATGATATAACAGAAACATATTAATGATATAAAAGTGAAACAATCACTTCTTAATTTTTTACTAATGAATTTCTAAGTGATGGGTTTTCTTCTTTCAGCAGCACCATTTAGTTTTATTTTTGCTAATTTTTTTATATGAAAATAATGAAATTAATTCCTAACGATTTGTAATAATGAAATTATATTATTTCTGTTTCAGAAGCTGAGCAGCATGGAAACACAAGGTAACATGAAATATGTTAATTATATTGGTTTTGTGTAATCAAATATATGAGATTTATTTTTCGAATAATTTATTTCCCCATTAATATCTATATCTTGCTGAATGATTTTGAAAAAAGTATATTACAATTGTTTAAAGCTGAAGGAAGGTCACGTGAATAAGGAATTACACTAACGAATTACTGGTTTAATTCTAGAATGTTACTGCAATGACTAAAGTTTAATATAATGAAAGAACAGCATAAGGCTTTTAAGTGCGGCGTGACAGATAAAACTGATACTCTGGTAAATACTATTGTAACTTGGATGATTCTTTGGTTAAAGACTTTGTTAACTTATTCACAACTGGCTGGAGATCCTTTCTTCACTTGTCTGCATCAATTTAAATACTGCTTAAGGTCTTTTTAAATAACCCACTCTTTTTTACTTTCTCTTACACCTGGTAAGAAGTAGTACTGTAATCGTGTTAAATTTTCGATATCGACTTTCCAACGAAAATACATTTTTGAGGTCTTCTCAGACCGAAGAGATGCATATCTCCCTATTCCTAGAGTCCATACGCAAGTTCTCCTTAGTTCAGATTTTTATTGCATAAACTTCAGGTGATTATAGGTAGTATGTGAACAGCATAACTACACAGTATGTGAAAAGTCGCAGGAAGTTTAAACTTCACATTCCGATTGGATGTAACCATGGGAACCGACAGTAAGTTAGTTACCACCTGTCAGTCAGCTTGTTATATCAATGAAATGTAATTGGTGTGTTGTTGTACTGTAGTAGCTTGTGGCGTGAACGGTTTTGTAAAGGGGGCTTGTAAGTATATATGTTTAAGAGAGAAGTATGAGTAATAATCAAGAGAGCACCACTGTTTTTAAAATAATTATATTATTCTCTAAAAGAATTTAATCTTTACAATCTCACAATAATCTGCTTGTAAGTATACTGAAATTAGTTGGAATAAACTCTTATGTTATAACTTAAACTGCCACTGATTCTAAGAGAGCGAAAAACAAGTGTACTGCTTGAGTGTCTTCAGACTATATTGAAGGAATGCCTTCTAATTGTTCGTTCAAATCTTCCCCTTTGAGAAGAAGGGGTAGACAATGCTATCAAGTTCATGAACTCTAAAAGACAATAGTGGTCTTCTACCTGAATAACCCTTTTGCAAGGAAATGTCACATTTTCTTCATAATTTTGATTTTTTCAAATTAAATATATTTTTATATTTCTTGTATCCATCACACTATCCCAACACAGATAGATTTCGTTAAATTTATCATACTAACTATGAGTTCGGAGACTTGTCACTTTTATTTGAAACTTTACACATGAAAATTTAATTCAAGGGGAAGCTTTCCTGAAAAAATGGTTTTATTAAGTTTAGATTCTTAATAACTTAACCTCCGCCAGGGATATCGTATTTGGGGATAATTTTAGTAGGATGTTGGTAATTTTTACGACTCCGTAAACAAATAGTTGATATAGTGGAGTTACAACGCCTGACGATCACCTGAGATCCATCCATTAAATGGCATTTCTGTAGGTGATTTAACACAAGAAACTAGTAACTTTCCTGTACACTGGCACCAGCCCCCTGTATAAAGCATTTTGTTATTTCACCACCTAGCACCTTACCTTTTACTCTCTCACCTTTCTTTTTTTCTTCGTGCCCCTTTTCACTTTTTTCTTTGTGTTGTTTGAAGTATTATTTTTATCACTTTGTATCAACGTATATTATTTTTTTGTTCTGCTTTATATACTTGTACTAAGACTGTATCAGCCAGATTTGTATTCCTTTAGCTGTAACACTTTTGTTATTCTTAAGGAACCGAGTCCACCAATAAAGTTTATTTTTACATTCATTCAAGTTTGAGCTTCCTACGATTTTTCGTTTTTGGGATATTTTGTCAAAACACACACACACACACACACATATATATATATATAATAGAATTAACTAAAAGATTTTATATAACTCTATCTAAACGTTGGCATAATTGAATCTTTTTATCAAATTTAATAATAATAATAATATTTATTTAAAAAGAGTATACAAAATACAATGATGTATAAAAAATATACATAGCAATGGCTTTACAGCCGTCTGCTAGAGTTCACTGCAAAAAATAAAATATAATTATTCTCAAGTTTTAACTGGTCAGTAAAGAAAAATTAGAAACATAAAAATATATAAATTAAAGAAAAGTAAAATATGCTGGAAATAAGTTCAAAAAGAAAGAAAAGACAAAAAAGCTAAAAAAGAAGGAAAAACAGAACAGGTAAATTAAATCAAAGAGTTACATTACTTTAAAAACTGAAAATCACATCTTGTGAATAAGAAAGAGAGAACAAAAGATAAGAGAAAACAAGAAATCTATAAAAATAATATTAGTGATATTATTATCAATAATAATAATCAGTTGTTGTGGTGGTTATATATATAATAATCAGTATTCTTTCCAGTATTCAATACCAGTATTCAATACCAGTATTCACCACCAGTATTCCACGAGTATTCTACCGGTATTCCACTAGTATTGAATATATAATAATCAGTATTCACCTAACGAACTGAATCTAACTACCAGGCATACCGGACGTATTTGAGCAAAGAACGAGGATGTTCTTGGCCAGACAGAAAAGAAATTATATTTGCCCTTGAAAGAGTACGTGTATTAAAATAAAGCAATGAAATTCTGCCAAAAGGGGGCACTCTCCCAGGAAATGGTACAAACCTTCCTGAGTGGAATAGTTACAAAGCTGGCATCTTTTCAGATCTGAGTCTCTTTTGATCCAAGGCCTGAAATTTAGGTATAAAAGTTCGCCTCTCACCTTAAACCACCAACGCATTTCGCTAAAGTTATGGTTGTGTGATAATGTGGCTGTTATCTGATTTCTGTGTTCACTAATGAGGTACCTATTATAAAAGGAATCTAAGTGAGGCGACCCCGCGGCTCACAGACTGTTCGAGATGGGCTTCATAGATCCTAGATCTGAGTAAAAATAGCTGTCTACCGCAATTCGAAAGTTCGTCCAAACACCATTAAACTGACAAGAGTAAGTTCGAGATAGGGTAAGCCAGCGCTTAAACCAAAAAGATCTTTCATTTATCACCTCGATTGCTACCTTTCTGGGCAACCTGTGGTCCGGTAGAGAGAGAGTCTTAAGACAATACTTCAGATCAAGATGAAGTGTGTAGCATTCCAGAGGTTCCAGAGCCGTTTCATTGGCCAGCATGTAATTAAGGGAAGAAGAAGGTAAGGAGAATAATTTCCTGATGAAAAATCTCTGAATTTTCCAACACTTCGTACGACTGAAAACCTCACAGCTGAGCTCCGTAGCACACAACTGCACGCGAAATACTGTTAAAGATCCGGTATTTGGAGTCACAGGTACATTTTTATTAAAAATGAAACCTGATCAAACTCTGTTTATACCTAGTTTTGCTTGAGATATTCTGTCTTCCAGGTGGGGAAGGAAGGAAAGTCGCCAAGATACTTGTATCTGTCTACCACCTCAATTCTTTCACCCTTATAGTTACACTTCTCTGAGGCTGCAAACCTACAGCCTTTTCGGAAAATCACCATTTTTTATTTCTTTAAATTAACAGAAAGATTCCACTGTTCACAATACGCCTCTAAAATTTTAATGTTTTTTTGTAGAGACACTGGATTGTCGGAAATAAGAATAATCTCATCTGCATAGAGCAAAATTTTTAGGTTTCTATCTCCGACACAAACGCCATCCTCCAGAAGAGACGGTAAGTCGTCTACAAAAAGTGCAAACATATGGGACTTAGAAGACAACCCTGTCTCACTCCCGAACCAACTTTAAAGAAATCAGATATTCTCTCTGAATATCGGATGAACAAGCGGCGAACGAGTATAACATTCCTAGTACATTCATAAACCTCGAGGAGACATCCAAATTCAGTAGTTTCAAAAACAGAGAAGAATGATTAATAGTGTCAAAGGTGGACTTAAGGTCGATAAAAAAACAATAAATTTACCGTCCCTTTCTAGAAAGCTTGAGGTTTACCAGGTTGGTTAGAGTAAATATGTTATCCAGGGCAGAATAGCCGCATCTAAAGGCTGCCCGGAATTCACTCAAATTGATTTAGACGGGTGAGAAGCAAAGAAGTAAAAATTTTCGCCAATGTATCTAAGCAAGAAATGCCTCTGTAATTCGACACATCATTAACAGCCCCTTTTTTGTAAAGTGAAAGATTATGGATTTGCCAAAAGATGGAGGAATATCGCAACGCTCATAAATATAATTAAAAAAAGGCTAAAAGTCTGTCTAAAGAAGAAGGTGCATACCTATTAAACTTTTATAACTAAGGCCCAGGAGCCTTAGTGTTTTTAAGGTTGTATGTAATGGCAAAGGAGAATCCAGAACAGGAGAGAAAAGAGAAGGTTCAGCGAAAGAAGAAACAGATGTTACGGGAGGATTGAGGAGAGTTTTTATTAACTCTGGTCTTTCTTCAGAACGCATAAATCTTTCGCCTTTTGTTAAATTTAAATTTCTAGCAAAAATTGTGATCAACGCTTGTAATTTGCCATGTTTTCGTCACGCATTTTAGTATTAATAATTTTGTTAATAATTAAATTGAATTTCATTCATAAAAAGCAATTAAAATAACATGTTAGTTGGCTTAATACATTTTTAAGGAAATGAATAATTAATTCAGATAAAAAGACAGGATCTTTTTGTTTTATGAATGTAGTTGAGGGGGAGGGTGAGTTAATATTCTTTTTTATTTCTTTGACACAAAAAGATGTAAAAGGTAATATCTTGAGAGGAAATTAAAAGGAGAAGTTGCAAAAGTACTACGGCGGATATTAAAACACAAAACGTGGTATGGAAAGCCTATTTTAAAATTATTTTTGTCACTGGGACGTTTTAAAATAAATATTAGGTGTGAGCAATGAGAATTTGATATCGGAAAATAGTAATTTGATTTGTTTCTCTTCTTTTTTTCCTATTTTTACTTTCTCTTACTGCTGTAAGTGGAATGTAAAATTTTTGGAAGTGAGTTTTAGTCGGAAATATATATTTTGAGGTCACCTATAAACGAAGAAAACGTTTTTTGCGCGCTTGTGAGAATGTGTGAGTCAACAAAATATCTCAAAAATGAAAAAAATCACAATAAGCTCAAAATTTGTATTCATTTCAGATACTAACATCGCTTCTGATACGGAAGTTTCCATCAAAAGGGAGTGCGACTTTATTGAATGTTTTTATATTCCGCCATCTTTTTCAGTGATTTTTCTCAAAGTTAAATTGCAATGGTTTACTTTAAACTTCATTTAAATATTTTTCGAGGGAAGTATTTCTTGGCTGTGTTCTGATGAAGCTGCTCTAGAATTAGAATTAGAATGACACAGGGGGAGGACTTGAACCCAGGCACTGCAGCCTACGCATTGAGGCTTATTGTGCCAACCTGTCAACACCTAGTAGAGGAAGCCCCCCCTCTTCATGAGGTCCAGAACCTTCCTCACCAGTCCTTCTTGGAGTACGATTTCCTCCGGTCTCAACGTGCCAAAGATCTCGTACTGCAATCTGCCGATTGCAACGCAATCAAACAGCAGGTGAGAGGCCGTCTCCTACTCCTCCTCTGACGCAGTCTGCACAAGGGCTCCGCTTCAACCAATCCCACCTTGAGCAGATGTTTCTTGAACCTAACATGCCCCATAAACAGGCCCGTTATTAGACAAATCTGACACCTGCTTAAACCCAGGGTCTCTCTCGTTCTTCTTCTGCACAGCTCTGGCATGACCATTTGGCTGTGTTTTGCCCCAGTACTTAGCCTCCAGTGACGACTGTGCTCTCTTCGAGTCCATTCTCTCAGAGACGCCCTCGCCATACTTTTGGCTATTTCCAGAACAGGTTCCGGCCCACAAAACGGAGTATTGGCTCCGTTTCTGGCCAGTTGGTCGGCTAGTTCATTATCTTTAATCCCCTTATGCCCGACACCCATACCAGCCGAACTTTATTGTGCCGGGATAACGCTTCCAGAGAATCTCTACACTCCCTGACAAGGGGGGAGGTTATTCTGAATGCCCCCAGTGCTTTCATGCAGCCTGGCTGTCCGAGAAGATGCATATCTCTCTATTTCTAGAGTCCATGCGCAGGTTCTCCTCAGCGCAGATCTTTATTGCATAAATCTCAGCCTGGAACACTGTGGAGTATCCCCCGAGAGGCCTCGCAATGCGTACCTTCGGTTTGACCCCATAGATCCCGGCTCCAGTTCCGCAGGCCATTTTGGACCCATCCGTAAACCAGGATTCCCAAGTCTGACCTCGTTTTTCCCAACTTTTAGCCCATTCCGATTTTGACGTTATGATTACTTGGAAGGGGAGCTCAAAGTGGAATGTTGGACCGCACTTCTCCCTAGTCATCCTATAGATAGGGCCAAGGTCAACCTTCTGTGTTATCTCCAATGCTTGGCCAGGGAACTCCTTTGCTTCCACTGGCCATTGTTCATTAGTCTGTAGGCACTAGCCCTCGCCTCCGCCTATATCAAAAGATGCAGCGGAGGTAACCCCAACAGTACTTCCAATGCAACCGTTGGGGCTCTGCAAAATGCCCCTGAAATCAACAGGCACGCCAGCTTTTTCATTCCTGAGAGGTTCTTCCTCGCGACCTGCTGCTCCGTTTTTGGCCACCACACCACTGCCCCATAAGTGAGGATGCTTTCCTCTAAAGACCACTTTATTAACAGTTCTACCATCCATATAATATTGAAAGCAATTTATTATCCTTTTGGCATATTGTAAATAACATGAATTAATTTAAAAAAAAATTATTTATCCAGTTAAAACTATCTACCGTAGGTTTATTAAATAAAAGACAATCCATGCCAAAAACCATTAAAAGTAAATAAACTAATAAATAAGAAAAAAAAAATACAATTTGTATTTATGTACACTGATTTACATCTGTCTGGTTTGTAAACCAAATCAACTGGAAAATTCTAAAAGAAACATTTATGCCTCTTTGATTGATTTGTTACGATAAAATAAAAATTGCCTTATATGTAATGTCATACAAGAATCTGCCATGAAAATCCCGTTTTCTATTCTAAGCACATATATCAGTTTGATGTGTTGTTGACGGAAAGGAAAACTGAATTGATGAAAAATTCCTAACCATTATCCAGGAAAAGAGTGTCATTTTTTTTCTCTCTTTCTTTCCTCCATAAAATATCGTTGTTTTCCTGTTTTAATTTAGCTTAGCAATCTATTTTCCAATGTTTTTCACTGCAATTCTAAGTAGCGAAGTAGTAGTGAATAGTCTGGATTTGTAGTAATAGTTTTCTCTTAATTGAATTTTTACAGTAATAAAATGTAATAAAATGATAATTCTGTTTTATTCAAATCTCATATTCAAGATTAAAAACAAGCTGTTTACGTTTGCTTCATGTACATCTTATGAATTTGTAATTAATAAGTATTCTTTGAAGTAAGCAATCCTTTTATCTTTTCCTTTTTTATGAGGGAATCATTGAAATAAATTTTGTAGTTTTAATAGGTTGTAATTATTTTAATAGCACTTAACCTCTTAAAGCAGGAGAACTATTCAGGCAAGCTATTATCATTTGGTAAAGTTACTCTGTTAAAGTCGAAGTTCAAATCGATATTATCGTCTCCGAATACATCACACTTCTTTTAAAAGCGTTTCTATTCTGTACAGTAAGACTCAAGGATCAATACATCATCTTGTATATTAAAATTAGTATGTGGAGAAAATTATATATATATATATATATATTAGTGAGAAGTTTTTGGTAAAGTAAAAATGCACAATTGAAATAAAATTATTACAGACTGGTTTACCATGCTTGAAATTGCTGTTTTAATTTGTGGTCATCGAACGGTCGGGTGTACACCTGAGTCTGGAGTATGTCTTGATAAAAGTTTCCAAAAGACAAAATTCATTGCCAATTTATCCGGTGAATAAATTGAAGTTTGATAGATTTCCTGAAACCCGTTCGTCACTATAAAATAATTTTTTTAGCATGCGTCTCGAATCTCGAAGAGAAATTTGTTTCGAACTCGAAATATTTATCTAATATTAAAAAAAAAAAAAGTTAAAGAACTTGTTTGCTATTGAGCAAAGTTTCATTATATATATATCTAGGGGCACATGAGAACAATCACAAACGCGAACAACTTCACCCCTCCCCTACATTCTATGTAGTTGTTGAGCATCAAAGATCGGAATTCGTTGATTGTCCATTGGTTCTACGAATTCGTGATGAATTTATCCTTCTTAGATCAGAAAACGCACAACATCCACTTTTTCATAAATTGCCCGCTCACACCAACTAGAAATGCCGTTTGATCACGATCCAATCATTGACCACCTATCTCAGGATTTTGCCAATAAAATCACTTCTCTCACACGTCGTTTTTCTATTGCAGATACACATGGGTATATTACTACATGTGTGTGTGTGTGTTTTAACAAAATATCTCGGAATTATGAAAAATCACAGGTAATAATCACTAATAAATTTGGTATTCTGCTTTAGGACTACTATCATATACGTCACGAAGATGGCGCACAAAATCCAGCAACTTTGCTGAACTTTTTTTTATTTTATTTCTTATTTTATTTTTTGGAAAATGGCTACTACGATTTTCTTTAATTATTTCCGTTTACTATCAATATTTATATTATTTATTTATTTTAATTTGCCTTTGGGGCAATCCCCCCATACAAATGGAGTTGGCTATAACATAATATAATTTACAAACAAAACAGAAGATACATAGACATAGACATTAAAAAGAAATGTAGGATATTGAAAAGAAGAGAAAAATAAATAAATAAATAAATAAAGTTCTAACATGTGAAAAGGTAAATAAAAAGTAAAACTGTTTTTCTGAGTAAAAGTAAAATACAACGAAATTATTTTGTTTTGTCAAGTAGATTGGAATAAGTAAAATTTTTCACATAAATTATAATTTAAGTGAAATTTTATCGAACTGCGAGTAAGGGTATTAACTTAATTACAACCAGCTGGATATTCTAGGATATAAGATTTAAGAATTAATTATTCGTTGTGGTGGTTGGTTCCGCAGCTCTGGAAAGCATCAGAGACATTTTCCATGGTAGCCTGCTTCATTTTTGTGGTCATCGACCAGTTTCGGGCGTTCGCCCATCTTCAGGATGCATTTTTTCAGACAGTGTGACAACACAGACTTGCACAGAGAGCAAATTCAGTTTACACTCTAGTTAGTGTACACACTGAGTTTGTAAACTGAATTTGATCTGTGCAAGTCAGTGTTGTCACACTGTCTGAAAAACGCCTCCTGAAGATGGGCGAACTCCCGAAACTGGTCGATGACCACAAAAATGAAGCAGGCTACCATGGAAAATGTCTCTGAATTAATTATTCATTTAATACAAAAGGCAGTTTATGACAAACAAAGATAATTATTTTATTTGATTATATTCACTTAAATAAAATACAGAGGGAAACTGTTCAGGAGACATATCTTTAACAAAAGTTATATAGTAATCACATATCACTTTTATATAAAACATATTTCCTCAAAAATTGATCTTGTTTTAATAGTGTGGGTGGGCGGGAACAGTAGCATTAAGCTTTCCCCTAACGTACCATTATCAATGAGTACAATGTATTTATTTTATCGCCAATAAAATATTAATACTACCAAAGAACCATTGGTACATTTCCAAATTTAAAGAAAATCAACAATGCGATTTTACAAAAGAGGCTTCTAAGTTTTAATGAATTTTGTTGCATTAAACATGGAAAGTAGTTTCCCCCCATACCACTTTTTATTTATGTTATGACTTCCTCTAAGCCTTTAACCTACTCTTAAGTAAAATTTTGCTAAAAACATTTATATTTATATATTCAGAGGACTTGAAAAAATTGGATTGCTAGTGAAAAATCAATTTTGATAATTTGACATGCCCCAACACTTTTCTCTTACAGGAATTAGCATAAAGAAAGAGACAGTGAGAAAATAAATAATGAAAAAAAATATAATGGAAATAAAGGCAAGAAAAAAATATTTATATTAACGCAAAATATTATAATACCTTAAAGTATTGTTATAATATATCGTAAGATAGGGATGGCTTGTTAACTTGGATACTACAGTTGGAGTGTATAAATAAAACGTTGAACAAAGCTATTTGAAAGTATTTTTATACAGTAATGAGCTGTCTCGGCCCGGCCGGTTAGGTAGCCGGGGATCTTACGAGAGCAGCAACCTGTTATCTCCACTTTCTTGGGAGTCCAATTTATTCTCCTCCTGGGACTTATTGTAAGCTTGGCCAACATCCCGCCCAGTCCATTTATATATTTGCTTTGTTAACCTACCTCTTTAACCGGATTCTAGACAGCAATGTTTTTCTTTATTTCATTTACTTTTTTTTTTGTTGCCCTCTGAGTTGTAAACTGGCAGAACACACACACACACACACACACATACACACAATTTTGTTGTGATTTAGTCCACAAACTTTTTAATTGATTTCGTCAGTTTTATTATATTGTGATACATATCAATTTGAGGTTTTTGTTTGTCAATCTAAAATCTTGTCAATCTATAATCTAAAAAAATTATCTTGAGAGTCTATATTGTCGTAATTATAATTATACTATACATAGTCGTCTATATTGCATATGTAACCAAGTCAAATTGTTAAAATTGAATTTTCACAGAGAAAGTGTATATTTACAGGTCCAGCTGTAATAGATTGCTGGCAACATATCTGGCCTGAAACAAAAAAAAAAAAAAGATCTGGTGTGAAACACACACACCATTTTCTCTTACTCTGATTAATACAATATAATCAAAGAATTTTCTTGAAAATTTCAACGTTACAATGTTTAGTTAGGCTGGTCGAAAAGATGGTGGTGGAGATTTTATCTATATACCTGAGTGATTTTATGTGAAGCGCTGTATGTCAAAATTAAGAAAGCGGGTGAAAATGTAATTATAAACTATTATCATTATTATTATTTGTCAATGGGGAGGGAAACCCTACGCTATCCAAAGCCTCACTGGGCCCATAAAGCTACCCCAAGAAAAACAACAACAAAACGGGTCTAGAACAAAAATCCAGACCCGGATCTAATCCATCTAAGATTCACCGCAGTCCGAATAAATCGGACAATAACCTTAAGCGGAAATAGCCTAAGTTCTTCCACAGACATCCTATTCCGACCAAAGGTCCTGAACCTAATTTCCTCACAACCCAGGCAATCAGTCATAAGATGGATGGGTGTTTCCTCCTCTGTCTCACAAACTCTACAAAATGGATCCGGCATGAGCCCCATTATGTAGAGATGTCTCTTTAAACCACAATATCCAGTAAGAGATCCAACCAGATGCCTGAGAGAGCTCCATGAAAAACACAGCAACGTCTCACTAATGGCCTTGTCCGGACCCCCGATGAGCACTTTGGGACTGCCGAAAACCAACTGAGCTCATCCATAAGGATGAAATGCTGTGAAGCTGTCCATTCTGGAAGCCTGACAGACAGTGCCACAAAATACGCCAACAGCAGGCTCGGGACCAACGAAAGGAAGAGAGGCGCCTAATTTGGCAAACCTATCCACCTCCTCATTCCCAAAAATCCCCATGTGACTGTCACTCAGACTAGAAGCACATCCTTCAGAGAAGAAGCTCTTCCGGTTTTTTAGAACATTCAACACCAACCTGAAGTGAAAATACATGAACTCAGCGCCTTCAGCAGATACAGAACACCTTTTAAGTTAGTGTTACGTACCCTCTCATCCAAGACACAACAAAGAATAGCATAAACCTCAGTCTGGAAGACCGTGGTCCATTCACCAAGAGATACTGCCAAATGATCTCCGGTCTCAAAATAGACCGCAGCTCCAGACCTACCATCCATTCTGGAACCGTCCGTATAACATCGGAAGTAATTATCAGGTATCACGCCAGACGGACCCAATATTGACCAATCTTCCCTATAGGGTAACCTGACACTGTAAGAATGCTCGAAAACAAAAGTCTTCAACATTCTTTCAGAAGGAAAAACGGTAACAGGAACGTTCAAAAGCATCTCGCGATGAATGGCAGATGACTATATCGCTTACCCTGCCAAAACCTGCCTGTTTAATTCTATAACAGGCTTTCGTTGCCATAGTTTTCACCTCTACAAAGAGCGGAGGAATTCCTAATAAATCTCCATTGCAGCCGTAGGCGTGGTCCGCATCGCACCGGTCACCGCCAGACAAGCCAAGCGTTGTATATCCTCAAGCAGCAGCCTTGCGGATCTTATCTCAATGCGACGCACCTCACTACAGCCGCATACAACAACCTAGGTTTAATAACCGTACCATAAATCCAAAACATCATCTTGGGTGTAATGCCCCAATTTTTACCTATGATTTTTCGACATTGCCAAAAGGAAATAATTGCCTTTTGATGTTGTGCCTTAACATGTTCTGACCAATTTAATTTACTGTCAAGAACCACCCATAGAAACTACACCGATTTGCAAATCTGAACAGAAGTTCCTATAACCTAGGAGGTTTTAATCTTCCTCCTATTAGTAAATGAAATCACCTGGGTCTTACTGGGATTAATTGAAAGACCCTTATCCTGAGTCCAATCAGATACCATGTTGAGGGCACTTTGCAATAAGTCTGAAATAGTAGTCAGACATCGCTCCATCAATAAAATAACACCATCATCGGCATATGCCTGTACGTAAAATCCCGATGAATTCTTCCTGGTTAACAGTTCATCCATGACAGCACACCATAGCTTTGGTGAGAGAAACCACCTTGATGACACCTCTCTCCACTCCCACAACCACAGTGCGCATACCTGAAGCTTTTATAACTCTACTCCTTAAATAAATACCTATCCAGATAATTAAAACTGGTTATATACCTTTTCGACCTAGGGAATATTCAAGCGCATCAAACGATACTCTGTCAGATGCCCCTTCAACATCAAAGAAGCACCCTAACGGATATTCCTTTGTCTCTAGAGCAGATTCTATCCTTCTGCCCATAAAATGCAAAACAGTCTCTGTCGATTTTCCATGCCCACATCCACACCAACATGCTTTGACCATGTTTCAGAAATCGCCGCAGGGGGACAAGCCCTCCGCGGCTCCTCCTGAACCGTTCTCCTCCAGAAGCAAGGCTCTCCTGCCTCTGGATATTTTTCGATTCCCACCCATTAGTGCATCCAGGCCTTGGTCACCCGACTCTGGATTTACAGAGGAATTACCCCCACCACCGGTGGCCTCCTCTTCTAAGGGGCCCCCCGGTTGAAGAATTTAAAGTTAAAAACCTATAATTAATTTAATTAAAAATTCATCTCCAGATCTCTCACAATTTGGGACGCTTTGAAGCCAAGGCCTACAATACCCGGGAACTCACCCATGCGTTCTTTACGCTAGCCGATTGACCAGAGCTGGGTTAGGCTCTGGCCGCCTTTTAGTGGAGTCAGGTACCAAAGTGGTGTGTTGGACTGCAAGGCACGCCGAGGGAACTTGCCTCCAGCGGGAACCTGTGTCCTCAACCACCAGGACTTCTCTTCCCCACGACACAGATGTCGACACAGGCAAAGATGTGGGTGGCACCAGCACGTGCCACTGGCGTGTAGGAATGTAATTGTGTAGGTATCCGATGTTAAGGCGTTTAGGTGTAAGTGATGCAGCATGAACCCCCACAGAGGCTCCGCAGCAAAAAAATTCGCTGCAAGAAATTCAGGCCGCACACAAATTATGGCGACCCAAACAGAGAGCAGAAAAGTTTCTACCACCATTCCTTACGGGGGGGGGGGGGCACTGCTGCACTTGTTAGTCTGCAATTGTAGCTGAGGTACGTGGGAATGCTAAGTTCCCAAATAGCCCAAAGGCTACCCTCTGCGTTCGCCAACCAGCTTGGCCAACCACGCTTCTACAAAAGTGGAGCACAGATGTTTCCAGAGCCGCGACGTGGACGCGCTGGTTGGACTTGAATGAGGTTCTGCGACAGAATATCCGTCTCTAGAAACATAGGGAAGTTTCACCCTATGTGAGTAAAAATACTCCCTCAAACCATTTGCTCCAATTTTAAACTAACTTTTCAAGAAAATCCCCCCAAAAAACTCCTGCATCTGCAGATTCTTTGAGTTGATGGGTGCTTCAATAAATCACCTTGCGGACTGTGACGGTATTATCCAGAGAAGATTTGCAAACCTGGGTAGTTACCAATTGTTGAAGGAAGATATACTCTCCCTTACAATATTTCCAGATTCTGAGATTTCTCAGAGATCTTAATTTGAAAGGAGAATGGTCTCAAGGAGTGACAGTTGGGAATGGCCTTAACAGATCTTTTTGGTTTCATTGCCAAAATATAAAAGATGTAGCACATCAGAAGAAACTTTAAAGTTTTTGCTCTTTAAAAAATCATTATTTCTGGAAGTTTCGTAACTGATGCAATGATGTTATCTAAGCGAAATATCAAGTCTCGCTTACTGCGATTTTTCATTTTTGAGATACTTTGTCCCTTATTCATACACCATACACAATACACATTCGCTAAAAACTTCTTTTTTCAACTCTAGCGTTTCTGGTGTAAACTCAATTTCATACAGCAGTAACAGTTAGGCTTGACATCAACGCGAATTAGTCAGTAATTTAGAATAAAACTTTCGAATGGCAAAATTAAAAAAAAAAAAAAAAATTACCCTAAAAAGTTATTAGAATATTAGTAAATTAGGCTCTAATTCAGTTGATCTCAAATTTATATTACTTAATTTATGAACTTGAGTCAAACCATTTCAAGGAAAATCCTTCAAGAGTTTGCTAATATTAGGAAAGTAAGAAAATTTCTTAGGAAAACTAAGTATGAGGACTAAGTAAGAGGAGATTATAATAAACGGCAACCTTGATAGTGTTTATTTTCAATTTATTTAATAATAAAGGCCTTCAGCTGAAATCTTTCTTCTATGTAGTACGTACGTTCTTCACATAATCTTCTTTTTACTTAATATTTTCCTTTTTCTTCTTCTTCTAATTCAGTTTTTTGAGGAAAGTTTTTTAACAACATACTTTTGGTTCTCTTAAAAAAAAAAACACTTCTTTTAATCAAGTTTTAATCCCACTTTTCCGCTTATTAAGTCATCCATGTCTTATTATGTACGCAAAGGAGAACTTTTCTTAATTAAATGTAAACAACTTAATAATTAACAGAATTATTTTTAAAAGGATTTCTATGTATTTGAATTGGGCTTATTGAAGCTCATTTAGAAATTATGTACATGAATCTGATATCTTGATAGGTTTTACACAAATGTGTACTAAGTTACTTACACTAAAAAATAGTCCCAAATAAAAGGGAATTTTGATAAAATTAGCAGAGGATTTTCCAAGCGATGTGCTGAGAAACAGAAAATTGCTGCTACCTAACCTTTTTGAAGCCCATAAATCGGGAAAATATTCAGTACTTAAATATGACAAATTAATTATAAAGGACTGGGACTCCTCTAATGTTAATAATAATTCTGCGTGATCGGCTAAACATCTTTTATCCAATTCTCCGCCTACTGAAGGTGTCCTGGATTATAATAAAGTGGAAAAGGGGAATAATTCAAAGAAAAAGGAATTACCTTCACAAATTCAAAACTTCAACAATTTAAATTCATGTCACATACGTCGGATGATATATCAGGAAGTATTGATAAAGAAAATGATAAATAAACAGAAGGACATATGTAGTAATTAAATAATGAATCTGGCGGTGTGGATGCACTGGCATGTAACATTAAAGGAAGATATAACATATTATAAAAGCATATTTAAGGATCATCAACTACTATGGATTCCTGCCTCAAGAGAAGCAAATATAGGGCCAACTTTAGGTATAAAAACAAAAGGTAACTCAGAAACAGGTTCTTTTTTTGTTTTATAAATTTTCAAACAAATATACTGTAATGTTAAAATCAGGAGCTTTCAATGTTTATATTTTCCCGGTTTACATAAATTGCAATAACTGGCTTGGAGAATAGTATTTGTCAAAGGTATTATTTGAAAATTACAATATTAATTTCTGTCTGAGGGGAGATTTTAGTGGCAGAGTGGGGAATCTCAAACATTATCAAGTAAATATTTAAATCTTAATAATTGCAATACAGGGTCATCAAGTCCAAAGACAAATGTGTTAATGCAAACGAGAACAAACTCTTAGACCTTTTTCTTGATCTGGCCCATTTGGGCCTGTAGTTTTTATTGGGAGAATGAAGAATGATTTAACGGTTGACTTTACATATATTAGTAAAGTGGGAAATTCGGAGATAGATTACACTTGAATCAGTCTGGAATCTCTTCATTTAATTAATAACTTTTCAGTAGATATTCAAGTGTACTCTGATGACATGCCACTAATTTCTTCCTTTGTTGTTGAGGTCAATAATAGTAAAGCATGTACTCATTCTACTCTTCCTCTTTTGCCAAAATTAAATCGGATAAAACAAAATAAAATTACCTACCAAAATAAACTGAGTCTTAAGATCTAAATTTGATTAATTATCCAATGAAAACGTATTGTGTTTCTTGACAGATTTCTTGATCGATTATTTAAATTGGAAAAATTTGGAATATCATATTTAACTATTGTAAATGAGCTTATACTCAACGTCTTATTTTATTAAATTAATAAAATTTAAACTGTTTCCTTTTAAATGCAAACTTTATGTTAAAAATTTGTTTAAGTTTATTTTAGTTTATTAAAGTGCCAATAATAAACTCTGCTGATGGTCGATGGCCAAGTATTTAGTCTTTAGGCTACGGCTAGACAGACGGATTTTGACGTACTTATTTTACGTTATATAACGCAAGAAATATGGACTGCGTTGATACTAGGGGAAGTGGCTTGACGCTACTGAAATTATCGTACGAATTTTTTTTTTAATTTAAGGCGCGACAACATCTATGGTCATTGGCGCCCTTCTCAGCGCACTGCCGGCCTCCGGACTGTGTTCTCTCGTTACAGACAACACTATCCATCACAGGACAGTGAGTTGTAGAGGCTTCTAGGAAGAGAAAATCTAAGAGCAGCACGGCTAGACTCTAACCTGGGTCCTCCGCGTGGGAGTCCAGTACGCAAACCTCTTAGCTATCCTCTTCCCTTCGAAGTAGGTACAGACACGCGTACTCAAGGTCCTAACGCAAAAGGATGGATCCGAGCCCCTACTTCACCGAAATATGACTGGCTAGACGGATGGAAAACAACGCAACGCAGGTTACCGTTCTGTCTGTAAAGCTTCATTGTACTCGCTTTTGAATTTTCCTATATTTTATATATCTATTATTTTAGTGCATTGTATATACAACATAGATTATTACATTCACAGTGAAATATAATTTCTTGAAGTACAAAACGACAGATGCTTATATGATCCCTCTGATACGGAGTTTAAAGATCGAAACAAGAAATGAGACGTGTGGCTAAGTGTGTGTAAAGCGCCGTCGCGTCTCTTACAACCATTAACGAAATAACTACTTCCCATGTAATGCTTAACTTTGCCCCATACTTTTTGAACAATGTATTTCTGCAAAATGATTTTGGAATGACACGTTCTCCACTGATGGAACGACCGTACTACGTTAAAAAAATCGATCATGTAGCCGGTCTACTGGGAAACCTACTTCATTTAACGCGTTAAAAATTGCGATTTTATTGGACAGTCTAGCCAGGACTTCACGTCATAAAACGTTGCGTTAATTTCCGTAAGAAAGCCTTCGTTAAAATCCGTCCGCCTAGCCGTAGCCTTATAGGAAGTTTTAAATACATATAATTGTAGTATAATTGAAATATGTATCTAATGAAAGATAATTTTTATTTTACTTAATTTATTCCTAGACGTTAATTGTAAATTTTAATTTCTTTCATAAAATTCTATAAAACTATATATATAAATTAAGACTTTATCTTCTTCTATACATGAAGCTGAATCTAAATTTATATTATTTGTTTTCTATTATTAATTTATCTCCTTTAATACTGTCAAGTTTAATAGAAATCAAGGTGATGTTTAAATATTCGTCTCTCTCATAGTATATCCATAGTATCTCCTTCTTTTTGTTCTTTATACTTGTCCATGTTTAAAAAAAAAAAAGTGTTGCCTTTAACCATTCTTTCCTCCATTACTCGATCAAATTACTTTATCTACTTTGGGTTTTCGTAATGCGAAATTTAAAGAAATTTCTTAATATGCGAATTATAAAGAAATCATGAAAATCTTTAAATTAAACTAGAATAAGTTCATTTATTAAGAAGAAGTAGAATAAGATACAAAGAAAAAGAACCGGATATCCATTTTAAGCCTTCCTGCATTTTTTAAAGTAATTTTGGAGGACACATACAGACCATTTGCTAAAAACACTTTTTTCGTACACAAGGAAAACTCAAAACATCAATTTCCGGCTACTATACGTTTTCCAAAATTTTACTACGATTGCAACACTTTCTCTTGCCAAAGTTTTTTTTTTTTATAACTTTTTATTTGTCATTTACAACTGTACATAATGGTAAAATGAAATATGGTAAGGGTGGAACGAGAGAAAAATAAAAATGTTATTTCCAATGCAAACGTACACTATTAAAACATGTATTTCTTTTAAAAACATGTTATTGAGAAAATCTATAAAAATTCCAAATATTTATTCTGTGTGTTTATGTGAGATGAATTCAAAGATATTAGTACTATAACACTTTTAGGAAAATAAATCAACTGTAAGATATTGTGAAAGGTCGATGAAAAGCCTGGCCGGATACTGTAAATACGATAATGTAAAGAGATAATGTTGTGTAATAAGTTGCTATTATCCTGTAACTAATGTCTTCACACTAGAAACCATGCTCAAAGGGTAACTGATGATGAATCATAAGACGAAGACCACGTAGTTACAGAGGTTAATGACAAGAAGAAACTCGGGAGCACCCACTTGCTCCTTTGAGATATTCTTGTATCTTTAGCCAAGTCAATAGAAATGGCTCTCTTCTCTTGTATATACGCCCCTTACTGATGTAAAATCCACACCCTCTCGGTTCATAGAATTAAATACCTTCACACCGTTCCTATACCCTTCCTCCCAAACGTCGTTAATTTAACGCCAAGACATTAAATATCTATTTACAAAAGCCTGACTGTCACTAAAATGAATTCCTTAAATTTTCATTCCTCAGTTTGTTATATTGTATAATATTCTGAAATATTCGCTTTTTCATATTTTCATAAATAAGGCGCTTAATAAATAAATTATTACAAAGATTCATTGAATTATTAAAAAATTTATAAATTATAAATATTCTTCTTCAACTCTTAAAAATTCTTATGGGTTTTTAATTTTTATTTATTTGATTTATAAAGGAACCCGATTATGGAATGCTTTCAGTTCAGTTTTTTCTCTTATCGCATAGTTCAAAAGAAAGATCTTTTACGTCACTGATAAGAACTTATATCGTTGATAAATTCTCTCTCTTAAAGACAATAGCAACTCAACTGTCTTATCTGTCTTCGTCATTTTACGTGAATGCTATCTCCTCGAAAGCCTTTCCAACATTGGAAGTAGCCAATTGGAAGGGAAGAGCCCAAGATGCTACTAGGGTCGTTCAATACAACCATCCGGCCAGGTCAGTTTTGGTCTGCTTATATGTTCTTCCTATTTCTCTTCACTTTCCCTTCTAGAACCCTCCTTCCCAATAAATGAAACTGCCCAACTTATTCCACAAAAGTTATCTTACCTAAGTTATCTTTTGTCCTCCTACAGTTGATCTTCTTTTACTTTCTTCTTCACTATACCTGCACTTCTTTCTCACGGGGAAATATTCCACGGAGTACCTTTTCTTCAAACACATTGTTCATCTGCCTTGGGAATGGTCGAGGTTACGAAAGCATACTTTATCATTGTACAAATGATGTTATTATTAAGCTTATATTTCGCCCTCTAACTAACCTCACTTGAGAAGCTTCTTCCTTGACTAAATCTCATAATAAGAGTTTTTCTTTTATCTTATCTCATTACAAGATATATTCTCAATGAAGAAACAACCATCCCAAATTATCGCAAAGAAGATGCTTTTCACTTATTATCCCTCTTATGTCGCTTCTTCTCTCAAATCCATAGATCTGCAAATCCACAAAATATGTTTCTATGATCTTACTTTGACTTTTCTCTTTGAGCTCATTTTCATCAGAGAATGAAAGCAGTTCCCTCTGTCCGTTTCATAAAAAATACTAAAAAAAAAATTATACTTTACCTTCTGGTATACACTGGTACATTTACATACTGATTAGTGATTAGTGAGTTTAGAATATGCCATTTAAAAATTGGAAATCCATTTCACATAATTATTAATTGTCCAATTTACAAACATTAATTTATTACGTCTAGATAATTGCAAATTTTCTACAAATCAAAATTACAAAAGCTTTCTAAATCCAAAATGTTAGGCAATTTGGAATTGCTGAAGTGGAAATTGATATAAGGTAGTTGTTGTATATGGGCCAGGAATGTAGAAGACTGTCCCGGTATTCAACTTACATCTCGAAAATAATAACTCTTGTTTGAAAGCAATGAAAGCACGTTTACTGCGGTTATTGTAGCAATCGTTTACAGTAATTGTTGCGAGTTGTGGCACTGTTATCTTACCTACTTTATTAGAGGTTAGTTGGATTGGATGATGAGAATGGAACTAGAGTGCCTTGCTAGTACCAAAGACCACGCTATCTCAGTTCACCCGAATTCGTTCAGGATATTCGCTTCCACAAAAATTTAAATAGTTGAAAATTGACACCTTATTTATAATTCACATCAGGGGTTACCAGTTTCAAGGACTTGGGCGCCAGATGCTCTTGATTTTGCTTCAAAGATTATATGAACCTTTTAATGAAATTAAAGTTCGTTGATAAATATTTAAAAATTCTGATTCAATTGAAAAACATTATTGTGAATTCTGGTATCTTCCATTTAAACTGATCATAACAAATGATACGTAATGAATATCGAATTTAGCATTGCAAATCCTTATTACTAGATAATGTTTTTTCCTTTTCAAAGTTCGATAAGGAAATGGCTTTGCCAGATGTGAATTTCCAATTAGAAATGTAAATTCCGTTCTACTTGTTCTTGTTGTCCGATGGTGGTGGTGAAAGAAGAAATTAAAGACACCATCCCATTGGACTTTTCACTCATCTGTTAATAGAATTAAAACGTATTGGATGAGGAAGTATGGGGTGGCACCAACAACATTGGTAGAGAGGGAGTCAGAATGAAAGTTGTTCAAAGCAGAAAAGAGGAGACCGCTTCTCCTCTTAGACTATCCACACAATCCAATCAATACTGTAGACTGTAGAAGAGAAGAGGAAAACCCATTGTCATTCTTTGGTTGTGCCTCAGGCTTTCCCTTCAGAAAATGCTACGGAGGATTGGGGAAACATGAGCCTTACCCACTGTGACTATTCCAACTGTTTCTCTACTCTAAAATCCTCCCCCAAACTACACGTGCTCCACTCCCATGTTCCACTTTCAACAGATCTCACTTCTCCGCCATTCTCAATCCTCTGCCGGCAATAATGGCACTCAGACATCCATACGAGCCTCGACCTAGATTTAGATAAATCTAACCCACTATTCCTCCAGCAACCACAAATACAATGTCCTCTTCTATTTGTTCATCAAGCTGTTATTCTCCCCCCTATTTCTGAATTACTTTTTTTTTTTTACCTTCTCTTACTCTGTTTATATTCTTCCTTGTCTTTTACAAATTATAGAAAAACATAGTCTAACCAGCTTTTTATCTTGCTACAGTGTGACATTAGTGACAGAAAAACAGTTTTCATTTTTTTTTCTTGTTTTCTTTTTATAACTCCTTAATGTAAAATCATTTCCTGGTTTACATTCTTACATTTTAATAAAGTACAACCAATTAATCATATTTTTATTTTTTCTTACATAAAAAAATCGTTTTAACGATTGCATCTACGTGTGTATGGTGCGTTAACCCTCAAATACGAAAACTCGTAGGAAGCACAACTTGATATATTCTGCTTAGGTTACTACTTTCTTATCGGACAAGAAGTTTTGAGGTATAATCCCATAAAGCTGTAGTACGACTCTACTGAATGGATTTCTTTTTTCAGAATAAATGCAGAATAATATTATTATAATAATAATAATGTCACATATTTGGCAAATAAATAAATAATAATTAACAATTAATACCTGCCGGTTTTTCACACCAGATTTGTTTTACTTCCTCTTACTCCTAGTAAGTGCAAGTATTGTAATCGTCTCAAATTTTTGAAATCGAGTTATCACAGGAATACTAGTTTTGAGGTCCCCGGAGTAAGTAAATGCAGTTTTTAGAAAATGTGTTGTGTATGTGTGTGTGCTATATATATGTCTATGCAATATATATATATAAACAGTATAGTTCAAAAATGAAACAGCGCAGAAAGTTCAAACTTGGCATATCGTTTGGGTCTCTTCATGAGATCTTGACAGTCAGTTATCTGTCAAAATTCCTCAACCGGAAGTACCACTTTACTGAATGGATTTTTCTGGTTTTTGCGATTTATTGAAATACGGTTTCAACGATTTTCCAGCATATATATAATATACATAACACATATTAAGAACTAAAAGTTTTATATAATACATTTCGCGGGGAAAATTTATTTATGTGGGATTTGGAGGGTGGTAGGGTTTTTATATTTTCTTCTAAAGTGTTGCTTTAGTATACTATACGATTCCTTCATTTATATAATAGTAATTAGAATTGAATGTGTTGCCAATGTGCCAAGTTTGAAGAAAATCAGTTCATTGTATGTGTTTTATTTGCTGACACTCGCCTGGATGCCAGGATATGCAGGGTTTCTGGGCAATGAAATGGCGGATGCTCTAGCGAGGGAGGGTGCACAGGATACTTTTATAGGCCCCGAACCCTTTTGCGGCTTGTCCAGGAGCCTTATTGTCAAAGGTTTGATAGAAGAACAGCGTCTGATTTGGTGGGAGAGAACACTAGGGCAGAGGCTGGCAAAGCTCTTTATCAAGAGACATTTGCCTAAAGAGATCTACTGAGCCATACCCGAAGGGATATAAGGCTAATTGTATGTCTACTAACAGGGCTTTGTAGGCTGAACAGACAGATGCAGCACCTACAACTTGCAGATAGTGCGGTATGCCGATTCTGCAAGGCAGAGGAAGAAACCCCGGCGCACATCCTCTGTGAGTTCGCCGGCCTGGGGAGGATAAGGTTTCTTCAATTGGGGACAGGCAATCCCGAAGCTGTGTGCTTAATGATGGAGCCGCTCTCAGCTTTGCTAGGACTGATAAGGAGGGCAAAGCTGGGGGTTGTGCTATAATTTAAGGGAATCCACAATAGACCTCATCTTGTAGGTCGCAGTGGAATGAGGCTCCCCCCCCCGTTTTTTAATCTAATGATCTAATTGTGTGTTATTTATAGTTCCATCGGTTTCATTAAACCTACTATACAAAAGTCACGGGAACCTCAAAAATATCGTATTATTAGGTTAAGGTTCTCCCATTCATATAATATTGAAGGCATGTAAATATTTAGTTAAAATCATATATTATATTATATTGCAAATTACAGTGAGCTAAAGTGGTACGAGTATTTCACGCCAAACATTTTATGTTTAAAAACTTACGAACATCAACTGCTATTAATATCATTAAATCAATCTAAATTTTTAAAACTTGTTTTTAATTGATAATCCATTTTCGTATTATCAAATCAAGCAATACTTAGTTATCAATATTATAAAATACATTAAAGTTAAATTATCTAATAATTAATATTATATATTGAGTAAAGGTTGTTTTATTTTTTCTTCGCGAAGAACACTATTATGACTGCAGTAAAACTATGGCACAATGCCAACTCAAAGTCGAAGAAGATCACTTAGTCCGTATTCCACTGTATTACTCAGTTTGAATTGCTTAGTCTGGTTAGAAAATTGTCTACCATTCCTGTACAAGTGCCAGAATCTGTTGTTACACTCTTCTTTGGTAACTTCTGAATAAGCAGCTTTGTAAATATTAGTTGTTACTGTACAATATTAAAATATTATATTGATTATATTTTATAGACTTAAGAGTTAAATTTTTATTTTAAATTAACATACAATATATTCTTTAGAACATTAATTAATTAAATTAGAAAATTGCATGAATTTCAATAAGAATATGCGTTATATTTAGAAGATCTTGGTGGATTTTTATTGCAATTTCAAACGTACTTATTTATTGATGCAATTTGTTGTCATCTTTAGTTGTTCCTAATACTGGGCATGTAAATTGATTACGTGTCCAATTTTTAAATTGAGTTCTCATAGAAATACATGCTAAGGACAAAGAAATATTTTGTTAGCAAATTGGACTGTGTGTGCGTAAGTGAGTGAACAAAATATCACAAAAACAAAACAAATCGCAAGGGGCTCAAACTTGATATGCCATTTAAGTACCACCATTGCATCTGACAGGATGGTTTTTGGTCAAAATCAAATCATCAGGAAGCGTGTCTTTATTGATTTTTTTTTTCAGTTATTCTCAAAAATGGCTCCAACGATTTTCTTTAAACTTTGTATGTTGCCTAGGAACAGTTAAATGCCATATAGCTAATACAAATCCCGGGATTTTTTTTTTATAGCAGTCCATGGCATCCCAGCCATTTGTAATAGTCATCATTAATGGACAGTCATTAAAGAGTCATAGAATCCGAAGAGCGGAGAAGCATACATTATATGAATTAAGAATTAGAAAAGATTAGGAAAAGATAGTTCTATTCATATAAATATAGCGACAGTACAAGAATTCAGGACAGTTTACTAACAGTTTTTACGGCAGTTTACAACAGTACAACCAGTGAGCAACCTAACTATTGCCTTCTCATTGCTCTGCCAGTCTGTCTCTTTATATTTCTCTCGCTAACTAACTTCTACTTTACTGTAAAGCCCTTGCAGTTGGTGTGTTTTATTCACTATACATGTTCAGCATATCATCTAGTTTACTTCTCTAAAATCTATTCCCTGTAATGCTCTCTCCTTGTCACGTCCATTATAGTATTAACGGCAGTAAGAGAATAGAATAGAATAAAAGCGGGAGGAAACGGGCTTCATTCCACTGCGACCCACAAAACGAGGTCTCCCTAAAATTATAGCACATCCCCCAGCTACGCCCAACTAAAGAGGCTAGCAAAGCTGAGAGCGGCTCCGTCGTGAAGCTCATAGCTTCGGGATTGCCTGTCCCCAACTCAAAAAACCTCGTCATCGCCAGGCCGGGCGCATGTGCACCCGGGTGTCTTTTTTAACCTTGCAGAATCGGCATACCGCGCTATCTGCAAGTTGTAGTTGGTGCATGTGCCTGTTCAGTCTACAATGCCCATTTAGTAGACCCACTATTAGCATTATATCCTTTCGGCTATGGCTCAGTAGTTCCCTAGTGAAGTTAGGCAAATGCCTCTGATATTTCCAGTTTTGCCTGCTTCTGTCCTGGTGTTCTCTCCCACCAAAGCAGATGCTGTTCTTCAATCCAACCTTTGATAGAAATTTGAATTAGGCTCCTGGACAAGCCGCAGAAGGGTTCGAGGCTTATGAAGGTATCCTGCGAATCTTCCCTCGCTAGGGCATCCGCTCTTTCATTGCCCAGAAAGCCCTCATGTCCCGGTACCCAGGCGAGTGTCAGTTTGTTCCAAGCACCCACCTCGGTTAGAGAAGTTAGGCTGTCTCACACCATCAGGGCTGCCTGACTATCGGAGTATATGGCCACTCGCCTACCCTCCTAAGCCTTGCCTTATAATCTCCTTATCGGCAGTAAGAGAAAGTTGTATGAGTTTTTCTCACAAGATTTTGTTCACTCTTACTGCAAATAATTGACAACAAAATGTAATTGGGTGTATAGTAGTGCAATATACTTATTTTAAATTAAATATTTAC
Organism: Triatoma infestans; assembly: GCA_011037195.1. Taxonomy (NCBI): domain Eukaryota; kingdom Metazoa; phylum Arthropoda; class Insecta; order Hemiptera; family Reduviidae; genus Triatoma; species Triatoma infestans. The sequence goes on along the minus strand of JAAEAF010014933.1, from coordinate 9,169 downwards.
TTATCAAAAGTACAAAGGAAGTGGTTATTTCTTCACATTCGAGTTCAAGATATTGACCATAGAGTGCACCATGTGTGAAAATTAAAAAGAGCGAGAATTGTGCTTTTTTTAATATTCAAGTGTTGAATATTAATTTTTTTTTTTTTACAACCCCTTTAAACGGTTTATAAGATATAAATGCAAAATATTGAAAGTTATCACTTCCATTTGAATGCAATAACAATAAAGGAAGTAATAAAATATAAAAAAGATTTAATTTCCTCTCTGCGACATTATAAATTTAAAAAAGGCATAGCAATTTAAATAACCAATATAATTGTAAATGCAATAGTCTGCCTTTAATTTATTTAATAGATTTTATAATTGAATAAAACAATAAAAAAAACTAATAGTTCTTAACAGACGTACAAACATAAAAATTTAAAGCACATAGTTCCTCTCTTTTTAAAACCTCACTTCCTCCGCTAATTAATTGAAAAGTATTTTGGCTAAATACCTATTTTAATGCAGTAGAACAATTGGCTTAGAACAATTGAATAATAGTAGTTATTGTAATGACATGGCAAGGTCATAGCAATGTCAAACCTTCACAACACATAACAAAAGAAAGAATAATTTATAACTAGTGGCCTAGCCGGCCGCTGTCTTCAAGACAAGGCCGCGGCCAAACAAACAAAACCAAGGGTCAATACTTTACATCAAAGCAAGCACCGATAAAATTGGCCACTGACCTAAATCGCTGGTCACCGAAATAACCAAGGTCGCACACTAGAACAGATGTCTTGGTGTGAGTGTTGCTAACACTAATATATAAACTTCGCCCCATTGGAAGAGGGGATGATTATACTTCAGTACGTCTTCAAGACTATTATACGAGCAGCACTTCCGCGTCCCTATACAGGTTTTATTTATACTTATTTCCTTAGTTGTGCATCTTAGTTCATTTATTTTAATCATTCTAAATTATTAGTTATTTATCTCCTATTTATTTCTAAGTATTTCTTGTTAATAGTTACCATTACTCACGTTTAAATTATTGTACAAATACATCTATTTTTATAAATTCCGTGTTAATAATTCGAGCACTAACTTCTAAAAATCTCTAAACTAACTTCCGCCCTCTTCAAGACATCTACTACATACCTCAGGAATCACAATAAACGTTTCCACTACATCTGGTGGCAGCGGTGAGATCCGATCATCCAATAAACGATTCCACTACATTATTATTCGACAAAAGAGTAAAGTGTCACTTTAACACTCTAAGTTCAAGTTTGAAATTACGATCGCAATTAAGCGTGCAACACAACAAGAGTAGTAAGAAACACACGCAAAACTACTCAATTAAGAATGTAAAAATTCTGGTTTGAAACACTCACACAACTTTCTCTTAGTCCAGTTCTCAAAATTATAATTGACAAATTTTATAATTAGTGTACCAAATTTAATGAAATTCGTCGAAAACTGAATTAACTGCTCAGTAAAAGCGCACTTCCGGTTTACTAAGTTACTTTAAACTCGAAAATTTGGCCATCTATTTATTTCTAATTAATTTTGTTTGGATAGTAGAATTATATAATCAACTATGATAGCACTGTAGAGAAAAACAAAACACCAACGCTCCCCTAAAAGTGCCCTTAAATGTATTTTCCCAGAGAAATATTTTAAATAAAAGTTGTACATGTTTTTATGTGTAGTTAATATAGGAAGAAAATCGTCGGAGCTATTTTTGAGAAAATCGCGAAAAAGTGAAAAGAAAATCATTTAGTAAAGTGGCAAAGTCAACGCAATTCCGGTCTACTGATTTTTTCAAACTCGGAATTTTAACAACATATTTAATTCTAATTAAACATTATTTAGATGACAGAATTGTCTAATTAACTGAAATAGCACTTTAGAAGAAGCCACAACCCCACCCTTCACCCATAAGTACCCTTAAATGTATTTTTCCTGAGAAATGTTTCAAATAACTGTTATAGCTTTTTAGTTTAGTTTTTAGTTTCAAGAAAATCATTGGAGCTATTTTTCAGATAATCGCAAAAAAGCAAAAAAAAACGCAACTAGTGAAGTGGTACTTCCGGTAGGGAATCTTGACAGATAACGTACTGTCAATCCCATGGTGATACCTAAACGGAACGGAAAATCAAGTTTAAACTTTCTACGGTTTTTCGTTTTAGAGCTATGCTGTTCACATATATATACGAATCGATAGTGGTAACTAGATGGGATACACCAACTTTGAGCTTCCTGCGACTTTTCGTTTTTCAGATATTTTTTTTTAACAGACACACAGTCCAGCTGCTACAAACCTTTTTTTTTTTTGCACAAAACATGTTATTCCGTTAAAAACTTATTTCCTAAATTTTGACACGATCTTAATACTTTCTCTTACTGTTTGTATGGGAAAGTAAAAACAGCTAAGACCGTGTGTATGTTTAGTTTTTTTGTGGACAAAAACATTTGAACACATTTCTTTTCTTGGCAGAACTAGTTACACTTCTAATCTGGCAAAACCCTCGTCACTATAAGCACCATATGTATAAACCCTCCAACACTCTTTATACGAGCATTGTTCGGCCAGTTCTCTCTTTTTGCAACCATGTATTCATGGTCACGTTTTAATAAGGTTTTGTTTATAACAAGAAAATTTAATTTACTCGATTGTATAAAAGTACATTTAGTTTGTTTTGTTCAAATAAATGACTGTTTTTCTCAAGTCAAAAAGGTAAATTTTTATATTATTCGTTTACTTTATTGTCTTGTGATTAAAAGTTTAACTTCTTTCATTAATTTTGGTTTAATAGTTCTCACATTATATTATATTATGTAGGAAAATCATTTTACCACTAAATAATGGTTGTCGTCATATGAACATTTTGAAATTAAATAAAAAATTTTAAAAAATTAAATCCAATTCTCAAATTAAAAGCGATGTACTTTTGCCGAACCTTTCTTCATCATCATGCAAATGTCATCTTATTCATCTTCACCCTGCCTTGCCGTTAGTGTCCTTCCAAGTGGGTCTTGGCCTCCTCAAACTCTGCGATCTCCATCTATTATTGCGCAACTCATCTTCAATTCCTTACTCTCAGAACGCTTCCCCCATCAGTCCCCACATCGTTTCGCCATCTGCGTCTCGGTCGTTCGTCCCTTATATTCCTCGATTCTCTTCGACATCACGGTTTACTCCATCTTAGAACAACATTGCCAGTCCATCTCATCCTCTCAAGTTTTCATTAATAAAATTATATGAGTTATTCGGTGTAACTCATGGAGTTCGCATTTGTCCTTGCCAAAAAAAACTAGCGAAAAATTTTCCTTTCAAAAACACCGACCGCCTGCTATGTGGCAAGACAGATCAAATTAGCACTTAATACAATAGGAGCTTGGTTTTCCTTTTTAGTAGACGGCTTCTCATGTGCCTATGCAGCCCATAAAAACATCTGTGTGCCTCCAGGATCAGCCTTTTAATCTTTGCTGAGATCTCATTTCCCGAAGCAAATGTCATTTAATGCTTTGTAAATCAGTATTTTTTATAGAATTCTTATTTAAAATTTTTATGTGGTTTAATTACAAACATGTACCACAATTTGTAAACAGTTTATGCTTCTTTGCTTCTACATTTAGACATTATTTTAAAAATAAAAATTAATACATACGTATGTGTTATAAAGATAACACTACTTATAAAGAAAGTTTTTAGTGATGTAAGCTTTTACATTTTGGCTACAAAGAGGTGAACCACTTTTCAACTTTAGTAGGACACTACTGGTTGTAGTGGTTATCGCTGGGGCAACTCTTCTGAACTAGAACACACATTACTTGGACATTGTTTGGTCTTTTGGCATCCATACACTCACACAGACGCCACTCTTTTACAGTTTACTACTTGCTGTGTTTCCAAATTACCAGGAAATTTACATTTTTTTTCTACAGTTTACACAAGCTCCTTCATTGTTACCTGTCTTTTAACTGCCTTACGATAAAGTTAATGGCATTTTGTTTGGATTTCGTTTTTCTTTTTTATCTATATTTTCCATACAACAAAATGACAGTTTTTCGGTAACAAAACTCTAGAAAAAGAGCATTGTCGATTTTCCATATTTTTTGTTATTTTTGTGGGGATTGACAGAGAAAATTGAAGAACAGAAAAAGTACACTGATTGAACACTGAATATATTGTTCGAATAAACAGTGTACCGCAAGTTTATCACAGTATTAATATAGAAAGAGTGTGGTTGCGTGAGAGAATGACAGACTGAGCTGGCAGAGTGAATGGTGAAGATATTTTTTTGATGTTTCTATATACAAGACTGAATCACAGATTTCCTGATGTTTGAATGTCGCTAGCATTTATATTTGATTTTCAATTTTCCCTACTTCTCCATAACTTTTCCATGCTGTTTTGCTAGGATATTAGATAGGTGAATCTCGATCTTTCCTACAGTAGAATATGAATTGCTTGTGGTAGGCAGATATGTCATGTCTGTGTGATCTAACAATCGAGGGTGCCTTATGCATGCACGACAAGCATCGACATGTTTTTTGCAGTTTTCTCATTCATTCATTAAACACTCTTACTAAAAAAAATAAAGCAATACTTCCTTTTACTAGGAGTAAGAGAAAGTAAAAAAAGAATCATCAGTCAATCATGATGTTAAACACTTACATGATTTTCTTCCTTTACTAATATGTAATTACATTATAGTCCAGAAGCTAACCTTTCAATCAAAACCCTTTTACACATTAAAATTACAAAAGCTTTCTAAATCCAGAATTTTAGGCAATTTTGAATTGCTGAAGTGGAAATTGATATAGGATGGATGTTGCATATGGGCCAGGAATAATTTAATTATAATATATTAATAATTTAATCCTTAAGACTGCCCCGGTAAGCTGGCCTTCCAGGTCGCCAGATATACCCTCTTATTTTTGCTTTGGCGTTATCTCAAAGAAAAAAATTTAAACCAAGAAACCGACAACTCCAGAAGCACCTAGAGAAGAATTAATCCAAACCGCTTTAGATATTCCGGCAGAAATGATACGGTTAGCAACTTCATCTGTTGGGCAGCGACTGCGCTTGTGCCGTTTAAGCCTAGGAGGTCATTTTGAGTAAATAGGAAATATATTTTTTATAGATTTTTGTAAATAAACTGGAATATTGTTTTGTTTTAATGATGTTTTACCTGATTTTTGAGTCCCTTATGATTCTAAAGTCAGCATTTGAACTTTCTTATTTATTAGAAATTTCTTAATTTTAGTTTATGAAACAAAGAAATAGGAAAAAAACAACGAAAATTTAATCCTTATGATTGAATATGTTGGCAACGGTTTGAAATATTAAGGTGAAATTAACGGCATTATTCTTCATTCTTTTTGTAGTTTTCAATACAGTAGTAAAAAGTGGGGTCAGAAGGAAATCGCAACTTTCAATCACCGATTTCAGGTTTAAGGCGCAATAAAATCAAATAACATTAACGCCATCATAAACTAGAGCGTAAATACTTCAACAAATGGTGTGTTTACTTTTTTGATATTTTCTTCGTTTAAGAGTTATTTCAAAAATGGCCCGTTTAAATGGGACAACCTGTATATTATATATGTATATTATATGCTGGGCGCAAAGCTCGAAAAGGCCATTGGTCGAATTTTTTGTTCAAACCGTTTTAAAACGACCAAATCCCGAATTAGAGGTCAATTTCGAAATTTGGCCAACTATAAACAGCCAAACCTAGGATTGTGCAATTAGTAAACGACCAAAGTCCAATAGTATCTTAAGGCGTCGAAAATCCAGCGATGTAAGTGGTTCTCCTTGTCTCTTTTTACATAGCGAAGCTTTTATTTCTAATAGTAATTCATTGAACTTATCAGGAGTAAGCAAGAATATATTATTATTCGAGTTACCTTTCTGCATGTAAGCATTTATCACCAATTGAAACTCGGCTTCATTAACAACAGACATCGTAAAAGAGAGGATACGTGTACACTGACCCAGCACAACGTTCAGACTGAGTATTCTGATTTTCACTACGCTTGTGTTATATTGTACAATCTTGTCCAAAAACTAGCTAAAATGAACTTTGGAAAGTTTACTAATTGCACAATCCTAGGTTTGGCTGTTTATCAAAGTTCGAAATTGAACTCTATTTCGGGCTTTGGTCGTTTTAAAACGGCCAATTTGAGCAAAAATTCAACCAATGGCCATTTTCGGGGTTTGCACCCAACATATATATATATATATATTTGTGTGTGTGTGTGCAGCTAACATTAAAATTTTAACCAAATATAGTGTTGAAAATTGCAGAACTATTCTGAAAAGTAGCCGTCTCACTTTAAATTTGGGATGGTGTTTCATGTTTATAATTATTATGCGAATCTTGAAGACAAATTTTGAATAGCTTTTGGTGAAAATCAGGATCTCTTCCTGATCTTCTTTAGTTAGTGCTCTAATAGTCCACCATTTTTAAATAGTAGTTTCTTCGACTGTTTGCCTCTTCCTTTATAATTTATATTTATTTATAATTTTATGGGTACTCTACTAGACCTCCATCTTCTCAATATTCAAGATTTTTTCCACGTGTTGTGAAATGTTCATTTTCTAACTGAAATTCATTGCTTTTGGAAGTTCTTGACCGGTGTACTTCCGCCCAAGAACTTAGTGCAACTGTAGTTGAAACCTAAAAACCATCGATAAGTCACTCTAGTTCTGTCATTTATCATGTCTTCTCCGCTGTGAATCATTCTTCAGTAAATTACTAAAGTTAGAAACTCATGTCTTCATTTTGAATACATTTTTGAATTCTTAGTAAATCTTTAGATTCTTGGATTTTTAGTAACCTACAGTGAGTGGAAATCTAGGAACCTATGGTTTAGCCACCTGGGACCACCCCGTTGATTGTCCCGACTTCTTATGTTGGCTGCCTTATCTTGCCATATTTTGACTTATTGCTTTTTCATCTAGTGAAAGTTACATATATTTTTTTACTTTCTTGCTTTGTGTGAATGTTTCTCCGAAAGCCATCCAAACAATTTTCCGATCAATAGAAATCTTATTTTCCCCGAATTCAACTATGATGTTTGTCGCTCTTCAGTTTTATATTTTTATATAGCAATTTGTATTTTGAAACTTCATGTATTTAAAAAGTAAACAGAAAAAATGAGAAAATTAATTAAAGAAAATATGTAAAAAGTTAAAATTGCAATTATATAGCAGGAAACTCAAAGCTAGGATTGAGAAAGACTTAAACCATAAGATGTGATCTCTATGTAATCTTCCGGAAAGAGAGGATTTGTTTCATTTCTTGGCAATATGTCCATTATAGGATGAAGTTCGTCTTCTTAATCTTGGTAAATGCTCTCTTTCCAAGGGAGAAACAGCTGTGTTCCTGTCCGGCCAGTTGTGATGTCATGATTGGATCTCAGATTTCTTCTCTTAAATTATACTATTCTCTTTCTCTCTTTAATTTATTTCCTTATTGTATAAATTTATTTATTATGTATGTTGGTTTTGTTTTTCCTTTCTTCCCTTAAATTGGTTAAAAAGAGGAAATTTTCTTAATTTATCTTTTGCATTTATAAATGATTGCAAACTCAGACAGAAGGCTTTTTGCCATGCTTTTATACTTATTTTTCGTTCGGAGGCCGGCAGTGCACGGAGAATGCTTCGGTTATCAGTGACCTCAGATTTTTACCAAGCGTTAAATTTAAAATAATAGCCTCGGCTTTGAAAGCGTCTCAGTTTATTGTTTTGTATTTTTTAAAATTTGTTTTTTTTTTTCGTGTTGTAGATTATCAAAAATCCTAAGACTGCTACGATTTATATTCTTTCGCAAGTTGGAAATCTAAATTAATCCTGTTACGACAACGTTTAGTTATCGATTATAAATCTGAATTTAGAACCAGGGCTATGAATAGTGTTTTTCATAGACTTTATGGGCAGCTCTCATTAAACGTGGATTACATAAATAATGGGCTAGATCTTTATGATTTAGATTTGTTGGTGAAAATCCGAGGGGAGGAGATGTTAGATTTAAATTAAAAGGCATATATCGAAGGCAAAAATTATAACTGCTCCTTATGCAATCTGAGGGAATTCGAGAGCGTATTCCATTTTTTTGGCAGATGTCCAATGCTCGGGAATCTTAGAAAAAGTTATCTGGGCAAAAGTACCTGGTCAGAAATGCAGAAACGGTTATACATTTAAACGGACGGATTGGTCAAATTTGGTTGGGTATATTAAAAATGGGCTCATATATTTTTGGTAGCCAATTTTTTCATATGTATAAGTAGACATTTTCTTTTTGCTTGTAATTTCTATTTTATTATTTATTTAATTAGATATTTTATTGGTTTTTCTTATTCAAGTGTAAAATTGTATGTTTAATTAGAGGGTTTAAAATAAAAGTTTATTTATAATTTTTTTTCGTTTTCTTTCTTTTGGTTCTCTGTATGGACTATTTTTAGTTTTATTATTATTAATATTGTTATTGTATATTATGTTCTGTGCGAAATATTGAATATTATTTACAGTATTCCTGACCGACGGCATTCAGTTTTTTGTACTTAATTTAAAAAATATTACTTCTGTGTTGTATACTTAGTTAAAATAAAGTACTTCCTTGCTTTGGAAAGAGTTTTTTCTCTGTTGATGTCATGTCTATTAACAGGATCTCTTCAGAAAATCTACTCTCTTGTGTAGCTTGGCCTACAGAAAATCTGTGTACAGTCTGTTAACGACCCTTTACAGTTGGACGCCTAATGCAGATTCAAGTAAGACTAAGTGCTTCCCCAAAATATCAACAAAATAAGATATGTAAATTGTAGTTCAAATTAACAAAAAAAAAGAAGAAAAAAAAAAAACTTGAATAAATAAAACTAGCAGAAAAGTGAGCAGTTTAAATAAAACTATATGTTTGATATTTACTCAATGCACTTTTGTTAGCGTTAGCAAGACTAGTAGTAGTAGTAGTAGTTTACTCTAACTAAAAACTAGAGTAAATAAAATTAATTGAATGTTTGGTGAATGCTTCAGTGGTTGGAAACTAGAAACAACGGCCAGAATTGTTGGAGAAAGTAAATAACAATGGAAACAGAGAAATCAGAAAAGTCAACTTGTGTAGAAACCAACACGAACGTAATAATTTTGTTTATATAAAACTAAACAACTCTT
>JAAEAF010014932.1:65451-124134 GCA_011037195.1 Triatoma infestans | reverse complement strand
TTGACACGATTACAATACTTCCTCTTACTAGGAGTAAGAGACAATAAAAAAACTATTTGATATTTTATTTCTTAACTAACTAGTTTAAATAAATATAACAGATTCCCTTTTAAAACTACAAAAAAAATGCCAAGAAACAATGAACAAAAAAACTTGTTAATTAACTTAACATTGGGTGATATATAGGTCTAACTGTTTAGTATGTGTGAACTTCCATAGAGTCTAACAAAAACTATTACATTAGTTCTGTGTAGTTTTTATGCAATAGTTAGTATAACGTTGTAAATTGTTACGCAAATTGTACTAATTTCTTCCAGTGATGTATGAAAATTTAATTAAAGAAAATAAAAAAGTGATTTATATTCAAATATTACCGTTTCTAATAGATACAAACTTTTACTTTCACATACTCCTTAGTTTTGAAATTTTCAAAATTAGAGTTAATGCATGTTTTTGAGATCTCCTAAGTACGAAAAAATATACTTTTAGCGAATGGTCTGTCTGTCTGTCTATGTTTAACAAAATTATTTCAAAACCGAAATATAGCTCTCATTTTTTTATAGTTTCCCATAGCATATGAGACGGACGAAGGTTTCGGCCAAAATACATCAACCGGAAGAGCGACTTTACTGTTTTGATTTTTTTTTTTCGGATTTTCTCGGAAACGACTTCAACGACTTTCTTTTAAACTTTGCATACTATTGACAAACATAAATATCTGCCCATTTTTCTTTTTCTAACAGTTTCCCGGAAAATCAAGTTTTGGGAGGCTCTGCAGGAACAAGTAGCGTTATGCTTTCCTCTAAAGTATTCACTTTAGTAAAATGTATTGTTCTACCAAGTACACTGTATTTGATGATAATGGCAATTTACAGAATATACTGAGAAAATTAAATTATAAACAGTCGTTTAAACGATTTTGCCGGGAAAAAAAAGACTGCAATACGAGCATATATAAATCCCTTTTCACTTAGTGGACAAAGAAATCTTAACGATGCCTACACAAAATTCGTGTCGTTTTAGAACCACATACAGATTCGAGAACATCCATGAAAATGATTAAGAATGAAACTACGGTCGCGTCACTGACTGATTCCAATGTTGGAAAAAACTTTTTGGATGTTTTCTGTAACTGATTTATATATTTGGGGGCGGGTGTTGGTGTAGTGGTTATGAATATGGACTTGTAACTTAGAGATCCCCAGTTCGAGTCCCGAGTATAACTGCTAAATTTTATATATTCGTAAAAAAAAAAAAAATAATTTGTTATTAGTAAGTATGTGCTTTCGCTCCCGTCCATGACACCTAATTTGGTAGCTGGGACGTTAATAAGTCCGCCTGAAAAATGGCATATATATATATATGTTACCGGCAAAGGATTAAATCAGGCATTCTACAGAATGCCTGTGCATTTCATATAATACCTAAAAATGTTAGGCAATCTGTAGAATTTACCCCCGTTTCTCTAATCTGCCTAGGCATTCTATAAAATGTTGTGGTGGTTGGTTCCGCAGAGCTGGAAAGCATCAGAGACATTTTCCGTGGTAGCCTGCTTCATTTTGTGGTCAACTGTCAGGATGCGTTTTTTAGACAGTATGACAACACAGACTTGCACAGAGAAAATTCAGTTTACACACTCTGTCTGCAAATTCAGTTTACACACAATTTGCTCCGTGCAAGTCTGTGTTGTCACACTGTCTGAAAAACGCACCTGGAAGATGGGCGAACGCCCGTAACCTGTCGATGACCACAAAATGAAGCAGGCTACCACGGAAAATGTCTCTGATGCATTCTATAGAATGCTTACGGCGAAACAGGCAAAGTAACCTTCCCTTTACAGCTAGTTAGTGATGTTATGTGTCAGGTTGTCCTGTGTGGTTTATAGTTCTAATGATGGGGGAAAAAATGTGTTTCGATGCCGTTTTGAGGAGGAAAAAGCGAAAAAGAAAAAAATACTACAGCAAGGAGAATAGTGTATTTTTAAACAAATGAACGTTACCCAGCTACTTGTGAAAAGCGTTACTTTGGTAAAATTTAGCAGCAATAACTAGGCCATAATTTTAAGCCTTTCCATAGTTTGCCTAAGACGACATAGACATTCTATAGAATGCCCTAGCCCATGTATGAAATAAAAAGGATATTCTCACTTTGCCTAAAGTAGCTATGTATTATATGAAATCCCTAGGCATTCTATAGAATGCCTGAATTTCATACACTGCCGATAACATATATATATATATAAATATTCCTCCTTTATTTCGGAAAAAAACTTAATTTCACAAATTCAACACAATTGCAATACCTTCTCTATATAGCTAGCTATATAAGAACCATTAAATAAAAAAGGACAAAAAAATTCTGTTACTAACTTTCTCACAAAATTATAAATGCTATGCATCAAGGATGACTGCATAATAATAGTGATAAGAGAGTAAGTGATATTTTCAATTTTATATATATATATACACATACATAAAATGAGTGTGTGTGTGAGAGAGAGAGTATGTGAGACAACAGAATACGATGTATCTAAAGTTTTACAATAAACAAAAACTGGTTATTTTATGATCTGCCCACCCCCCCTTGACAATCTGGCATATAAATACTAGTAACACCTGGCTGAACTGTAATACCGGATGTCGCAAAAACTCAATGAATCAAAAACTTTTTCTCGAACCTATTCATGAAATATAGTTTTATAAAATTAGATTTTCTTTAGAAGCTTTCAAAAATATTTTATATATATATATCTATAATATTCATCAGAGATTTCTTTTTTCCCCTTGATAGTATCATACTGTGGGTCAATGACCGTGTTCGGGCAGTATTCTCATCTTTAAATATTTAGATATATACTCTGATATTATAAGTACCCATATCTGCATAACTTAGGATGATACTCTTCTATTATGTAGATAAAAAAAATATTCTGATTTGGAAAACATTTGAAAGACTTTTACAACTCTTATAATAATACAATTTAAAAAAAAATATAATAAAAATGCAAGTGATAGGCCTTCTGCAGTAATTACCATAGTGAAGGTTACAATTTTATCAATTTAATGATCACTATGTAACAAAAAAAAAAAAGAGGAAGTTTATAAAGCACTAATAACAATTAAGGAAGTATTAAATGCCAGTGCTACCAACAATAATAAAAGGGGATTGAATTGTAAACAGTAGTATATATGTACAGAGACAGAATGACAATATTGTCACACAGTAGTAATTGATCAATATTGTGGATATTAGATTTAATTGTTATTGTCAGTTTATCGTATTGTTACTATTAATAAAATTAAACCTCATTATAAGAATCTATACACTGTATTAACAACTCTTAACGTCACACGCTACAACAAGTAACTTCAATAATAATATATCCATCCCTCTCTCTTACTCACTTGTATATACTATTTTCTTGACAATTAATTTAATTTAATTGTATGACCATTAAACTGTATTTCCTCAGTTTTAAAAAAGATAGATAGCTTAGTGACAGCCAATTATGGTCTATTGCTGCGAGAAAAAAAAAAATTAACAATCAAACTAATTTGTCCTCAAAACGCTCTAGGAAAAATATACTATTACTATTCATACTTCATTTCTATAATGATTTCTTCCTATAAAAGAAACTTTTGTCCTGAATCAAGGTAATTTGTTTAAGAGAGATTAGAGAAAAATTTATTGGATAAGGGGAAAATTGTAATTTTGCTTAGAAGAGTAGTATTAATATTGTTTAAGTAACCTTCCATGATTCAAGGTTTGGCCATTTACACTTCCCACCAAAACACACAGAAACACATTGTCCATATAGAGAATTTAATTAGAAATACGAAAGTTTAAAAATCTAACGTTTCAAACATTCACGAATACAAGCACCTATTAACTATTCAATTACAAATTTTCTTTAAACTCAAAAATTTTTTTTTAAATAAACGTATCGTTTTCCTAAAGTATACAGGTGGTAAAGAGCCGTCCGTACACTACACATTTTAGGACCAGGTAAGCTGCAAGTGGCTTCAATGCATTCCATCAATTCTAGAAAATATTAGAATGACAACGTCTTAGAATTCCCCACAGAATCCATCTAAAAATCAACTACTCTGGAACATAATGGTGTTTCAAATAGAAGTAATAGCTTTATATCTAATTAAAGCTCATATTTTCTGTGAAGTTGCACTTCCGGTATCCGAGTTTCTTTAAACTTACTTCTAGCAATGCTTTTAAATATCCTAATACTAATGAGGTGTATAAAAAATAAAAATGAAAAACGATCGTTTTCCAATAAATTATCTTTTATGAATTCCATGGATTTGGAATCCAAGCACTCCAGTTTCAATTTCTGTATATTAAATTCTCTCTCGCAAAGAAAGTGGACAGAAACAAACGATAATTGTCAGATGGAGCTAAGTCTTGATTATAAAATGGATGTAAAAAATAAAGTTCAATATGTGATGGATGCTAGAAATATAAAAATATATTTCATTTGAAATTATCAAAATTATGAAGAAAATGAAACAGTCGCTGGCAAAAGGGGCTATTCAGGTAGAAGATCGCCATTGTCTTTTAGAGTTCATAGAACTTGGTTAGCATTGTCTACCCCTTCTCATAGGGGAAGATTTGTACTAACAAGAGAAGGCATTCTTTCAAGACAGTCTACATTCTGCTTTCAAACAAGAACAGTCTGAAGTAGACATTCAATCAGTTAGCATCAGTGCCAGTTTAAGCATTAACCTTAAGTAAAATCAACCTAACTAGTTTCCACAATATAAGTTTATACATTCTTTGCAAATAACTTGTAGTTATTATTTTAATAGAATATATTTATTGTTAGGAGTGGTGACTGCTTCCTTATTTCTGATACTTCTCTCTCTTAAACATATATTACTCACAAGCCCTTTATTTAATACTTCTCTCTCTTAAAACTTTCATTAACACACAAGCCCTTTACAAAACCGCTCGTGCTACACAAAGTACTGCAAACTACAACCACTACAAACACACATCACACCAACTACATTACAAATACCAGCCATCAAGTTTATCAATTTTTTCTTTAATCTGAAGGAAGGGGATGTGGCCGAGATTTATCTTGCTGGATTAAAACTTGTTTAAGTTTGATTCCAAAGGTGAATAACGCTGGGCCATTTTTTTTTTTTTAGTGCATTCTAAGAACCAAAAAGCGCCCTTTGGAGGAAAGATGGTGTAGATATTTATTATGTAGTAAATAGTATTAGAAGTTTTAAGAAAATCGTTGGAGCCATTTTCGGGTAAATCATGAAAAACTGAAAATAAAAAATTTATATTTTCAGTAAAGTCGCACTTCCGTTTGATGGATTTCGTTCAAAATCCATTATTGGGACATGCGGTTGTAGTGCATACATGGAATTCTAAGTTTAAGCTTGCTGAGATTTCTCTTTTTTTTTTTTTTTCTTTATATTTTTGCGCGCACAAACATACTACAATTATCTATAATAGAATTATATATATCGCTAAAAAAATGTTTTCGTAATGAGGGCATTTCAAATCAAGTATGTCGGGTAAGAACTTGTTTCGAATACTTCACACATACTTCCTCTTACCAGTAAGAAAGAACGCGAATATTGTAAAATATCATAGGAAAAAGATAATCTTCATAATTTCTATTTCGTCTAAAAATCCTTCTTAAAGAAAAAAAACAAATTTAAAGATTGCAGTTGCCCCCCGGTCAGAAACTTCTTTTTTTTCCGCCCCAACTTTTTGAATAAATTTTTTAAGCTAGAAAAACCTCAATAAATAACAAACCAAAAACCTCCAAATCAAATACAATACCACTTATTTCATGGATGTTTTGTACAATATAAAAAAAACAAACGAAATCAGTCTAAAGATGGGGATCATTTTATCTAATGTAAGCGTTCGTCTTTTTGAATGATTAAATTGGCGATTAATAATCAATCAATTAATTAATAATGATTTTTGATAGACAAAATTTTCTCCACTGCCGCCTAGTTTTTTATATCTGGCAAAAGCTTAAATTATATTTTAACCAAATTTTGATAAAAAACAAATATGTTGATAAGGACTATGGATTTCTTTTAAGGAATTAAAATAACTGTCTGTCATAAACGCAAAAAGAAACGCACATCTTTTTACTATTTTTGATTAACAACAAATGAAATTACCGACTTAAATAGATAAATTCCTCTACACTACAAGTGTGGAAATTACTGACATTCTTGAAAAAATTCTTGACATTCAGTGAAGTAATTTACAAAAAAAAAAAATAAAATAAAAAAGAATTAGTATTCTGATAGAAAAAATATGTAATTAAATTCTGGTGTGAAATACTTATACACTTTCTATAACTACCGTTAATAAATTTGTAAAAATTAACAAATTTTTTCCATTCAAACTTTTGAATTCTATTGTAACAGCAATCAAAGAGAGTAAAGAGCAAAACCCAAAACCACTCTTTCGGACTGGAGTGGGAGAAACTGTATAAATATAACGACGGACAGTGATGTAACAGCAACCAAAGAGAAGCTCAGCAACCAAAGAGAGTAAAGAGTAAAACCCAAAGCCACTCTCTCAGACTGGAGTGGGAGAAACTGTATAAATATAGCGACGGACAGTCCATCATAAAAACACAGTTGAATTCAGTTCAATACATCCAATTATTACGTGTCATTTTTACAGCACTCTACCTTAAAACATTTCTCTATTGTAAAGTCCAGGCAGTCTGTATCAATTAATATATTAGTTAACCAAGTCTTCTTCTTATATCATCTACCATACCTAAATTCTCTCCACCTAACACATCCATTATACTATTAAAGCTTTTAATGTACCTTAATATTATACAGTTACTAGAACCATGCATTGTACTGAAGTGGTACTTTAGTGGAAAGTTTTTCGTTGCAGCTGCCACCGAACACTGCACCAAATAAATTTTGTAGGTAACGTTTTTTTCAAATAAAAATGATAGCTATTTCATTATGCTCTCCCATAGAAATTTCCAATCAAGTTTCCCAGACAGAAGTTTTCAAATAAAATTGATGGATACATGGTATATGAAATTTAAGGAAAATCGTTTACCACAAAATCGTAGAAAAGTGGACAATTAATTCAATAAAAGTCTAAATTCTGGTTGACTGATTTAGACTGAAACCTTCGTATTTATATACCATAGCGAGTTGGATATCTCAACGGGATATAAAGTCTGAGTCTCCGGTGAATTTTTTTCTCTTTTTATTTCTTTTGAGAAATTGCATTCTTATAGTCATCAACACACAATGAAAAACCACTGAAAATATGACCGATCTTAATAATACTTCTTCTCCTTTACAGAATTAATTAAACAAAAAAACAAAAAAAAAACAGTGAAAATTAACTCCTATACAGACAAAAATACAACTTTTTGTACATGAGCGGCCTTGTGTAGGAGCACTCTATAGCAAAATCAACAAAGCTTGTGAAAATTTAAAATTTAAACTAACTGACAAGCCCGCCCCCCAATGCCACTATACAATCAAATAATTTCAAAAAAAAAACGTTACAAATAAAAGTGATACGTTTCTATCTATGCAGCAAGTATTTCAAGGTTCAAGAAAATTGTTGTAACCGTTTTCGAGAAAATTTAACAAAAAAAAAAAAAAATCAGAAATATACTCGTATTTTGTAAAAAATTGTACTTACGATTTTAACAGATTTTCTTCAAATTTGTAATTCTATCATGTTTCTAATATCACGTTCATGGTTAAACCGTATATTATACTGAAATGGTACTTTAGAAGAAAGTAATAACACTACTGTCCCCCCCCCAAAATCTACTTTCCCGAGAAAATGTTACAAATAAAAGTGAAAGATATTTATGTATACAAAGACGCACTTCCGCTTGATAGATTTTGCCCGAATTCTTCGTGTCTGATGCCGTTGGTAATGCCTAAACGGGATACGAAGTTTGAATACCAACTTTGACAAAAACACACACACACAGAGAACATTTTTTTCGTATTTTCTTCAGAGATCCCAAAACATGAATTTCTGGGGAAACTCAATTTCAAAAATTTCGTCCCTTGGAAGGCCCTCTGGCTTCCTCAACAATTTTGCCCCAATCAGTTCTATCATTTAAATCTCCATCTTTTTATGCAAAGTTTTCTCAAGTCCTCCTCTATTTCATCGATCCATTTTTTTCTTGGTCTCCCGGATCTTCCTTTTACCTTCCGGCGTAGTCTTTATATAACTTCCTTACACTCCTGTTTTCTTCTATTCTCTTGACATGACCTAGCCAATCTAACCTTATTCTCTTTATTTCTGCTAGTAGGTCTAGAGCAGCATACAATGTACTGATCTCATAATTTTTCCTAATTTTCCAAACTCCGTTCTTCTCACTTTCGAAAGTAAAAATAATTTTCGTTAAAATACGTAGATTTAAAAAAAAACAATAATAATTACTCCTACACAAACTAAAATATAACTTTCTGTGGGGATTTCTCTATTTTCTTCAACGTGCTGAAAACATATAGTTTTCCCAGTTATTAACAGCAAAACTGTTATTCTTTTTTTTTTTACATATTGTTCCATTATATGGAATTGTTCACCACAAACTAGAAAATAAAAAGAAAATGATTATGTAAAACTAAACAAAAAAGAAAAAAAAAAAAAAAGAAAAAAAAAAAAAATGTATTTGTACAGTGTGTTTTAACAGTAAGGATGGGCAGGTAGGCTGGCATATAGGTGGGGTAATTGTTATTAGCTTTCTATAGGACATTATGGGCCAGACAAAAGAGGAAGAATAAACTAACAACTAAGAACTAGAGGTATCATCGACTACTTAGCTAACTAACAGCCAAAGTTAAAATATACACACGCACACACATATACATACAAACACATGAGTATTTATACAGTAAAGAATAAACAAAACACCTGTGAAATCACCACACTATTGTCAACTAATGCTCGCTCACTATTTACCTATTAACTTGTCGCAGGCACAAACAAAAAAATTACGTCATATATTTCAACAAACATAATATATTGTATAAAAAGAAATAAGTGGAGGGAGGACGGGAAGAAATAAGTTTGTAATAGATTATTGATGATAGTAAACCAATTTTTATTTTAAAATTGCAATGTTTAGGTTTGGGCTCGCCATAAAAATGGTCGCTGGGATTTTACTTGTTTATTATCTGAGCGGCAGTATTATTAATAATCACTAATCAGTATAGTATAATAACAGCACACAACATATTACTATTATATATATCAAATAATAACTAGGTAAATTATTTCTATAAGAGTATATTAAAGATGGCAGGGCCTGGGCTTCGAACTCACGATCTTTGTAGCTTGAGACCAGCACGTTACGTATACACGGCTGGCTCAATAACTATAAGAGAATAACTTCAGCAAATATGTAGTATTTACTATTTCAGTTGAACGACTGAGAATTAAATAAACTATTTTTCAATTTAAACATATTTAAATGAATATAAATAAACTGAAATAGAAGAAACCGTAACCCCACCTCTCCCCCAAAAGTATTTTTATTTTTTTATACATTTTTCATGAGAAATGTTTCAAATAAAAGTTGTTGTTCTTTGGATGTGTAATTGATGTATTTAGTTTCAAGAAAATCGTTGGAGCCATTTCTGAGAAAATCGTAAAAAAGTAAAAAAAAAAAACAACTAGTAAAGTGGTGCTGCCGGTTGAGGAATTTTGACGTATAAGGTACTGTCAGATCCCATGGTGATTCCTAAAAGGAATATCAAGTTTGAACATTCTACGGTTTTTCGTTTTTGAGCTATGCAGTTCACATACATACATACACACACACACACACACACACACGGAATTTTAGCAACATATTCAATACTAATTAATATTATTTAGATGATAGAATTGTTTAATAAACTGAAATAGCACTTTAGATGAAAACCTAACCCCACCCCTCACCAATAACTGCCCTTAAATGAGTTTTCCCAGAGAAACATTTCAAATAAAAATTGTAGCTCTTTGTATGTGTAGTTGATATCACAAGTTTGAAGAAAATCGTAGGACTCATTTTTGAGAGAAATGCAAAAAAGTAAAAAAAAAAAAACAAGTAAAGTGGTACTCCCGGTTGAGGAATTTTGACAGATGACCCACTATCAGATCCTATGGTGCTACCTACACGGGATATCAAGTTTCAACTTTCTAAGGTTTTTCGTTTTTAAGCTATGCTGTTCACATACATACATACATACATACACACCACACAGACGTTGGCTAAAAACCACTTTTTGAACTCAGAGGACTAAAACGGATATTTCCCTTGAAAACTCGATATCGAAAATTTGGCACGATTACAATACTTCCTCTTACTAGGAGTAAGAGAAAATAATAAATATGGCATAACCGGTTAAAAAATGGTTATATACCTATTATTATCCTATTAAAATGGTGTAAAAAAAAGTGATAAATAGTAAAATACATTATTTCTGAATTAAAATGAATATAAACTAGTCTAGAGTGTATAGTTTATTGCAAAGACAAGCACTTGGATTGCTAGTACATATGCTTTTAGGAACAAATTCTGATCTAACTATAAAATCTAATTTAGACTATTCAAAAAACCGTGGATTTAAATGAACCTTTTATTTGTCAAACTTCATCATCTTCATAAAATTCAACTTAATTTCTAGTCTCTCTGATCGGGCTCAAGTTTTAAGAGACTTATGCAATGAAGTGTGATACAGACGATGATCTACATAGGGTATATGCCGCCAGCAAAGCTACTGATATAATGTGGGGTAGATACAAAATATGGCCACAGTTCAACTAGGTTCACCCTCTATATAGCTCAGATGTAAGGCTCTAAGTAACTCAGATGAACTCAAAACATGTAATTTCAATAAAAATAGAATTTTGAAAATCAGACATGTAAGCAATTAAAAATAACTTACTCTTAAAAAACAGTAAAAGAATAATTTTGCAAAATGTTAGCGTAAAAAATCTGTGCTTGCGGAGAACTCAATTCTGACACTTAAAACACCATCGTAATCCTTGCTCTAAAAGCGGGCTTATATTTTTCATTAGTAAATTGGGGAAAATCATTATTAGGCCAAAAGGGTAGAATCACTTAGATGGTGTAAATAAAACAAATTAAAAAGATTTAATTTTTATAATAATCCAGAAATTTTCATCTATAAACAGCTCAAAATTAAAAAGCTAAGTCAAAATGGAAAAGTCAATAAATTTAAGAAAATTTAAAAAAAAGAAAATTGTCTATAGAAATATAATTAATAAATTTTACTAGAGCAAGGAATACCAAAAAGTAAAGAAGAAAAAAAAAAAAATCTGAATTCTAATATTATAACCGACAGAGATGAAAGCTTGTTCATTATAATCAAGATACAATACAGGAAGTCTTAAACGTGCCAAAGAATTTCTTTTCACTTCAGAGAGGGAGCGATTTAGTCTTCTTAAAATTAACACATTTACTAAACTTAAAACAGACTTTTGTTTTTAAGTATATTTTTCTCTGTTATATTTTTTGTGGATTTGAAAAAGATTTATGCAGGCCAGAAATTTGAAAAGTAAAGAAAAATTTGGAAAAACTAAAAAAACAAAACTTTCCTAAATTATGCATTTATTATTATTTAAATATTGATTACGTTGCAAAATGGATGGCAATTGAATGATTTTAGAAAGGTAATGTAACTACCCATAGGGTGTTAGATGTAGATTAGATAAAGAAAAGTTTTGCGACAGCCAAGCAAATTCATGTGTTGTTTATATATGTATGTAAGTGTGTGTGTGTGTATATATAGGCACACTAAGTATGCAGAAAGAGAGAGTTAAAAGGAGATCGAATAAGAAATTTCGCAACATAGTTTGGAACACTACCGTCACTTATACACTGGGAGGTAGAACTCAGTAAAAAAAAAAAATAAATAAATAAACCCTGACTTCACCCCCACAGTCTGCATAAATAGCCACTAATCTTACTAAAGTCTTTCTTATGTGAGGCTATAATGCAAGTAAGTAAAAAAAAAAAAAAAGACATGTAAAAATAACAGCTTATACACAGGGGCACACAGTCCCCTTTAATAAAGTGGTCCATTACGAAATAAAAGCCGGCAACTCGTCGATAAGCCAATGAATGTCCTTGAAGACAATAAAACAGCCAAACACTTGCAAAGCCTAACCGTAGTACACATACTTACAAGAAACATTTTAACTTTATATATATATATACACATTACAATAAGTTGCATTTAAATATGCAAAATAGTGTGGAAGAAGGAAGGGGGATATTCAGTAAATATACAATGCATAATAGGTGTGTAAATTGGTAACTTGTTATGTTATTTTATTTTGTCTCTGATTTCTTTAAATTATTTCAATGTGTAATCGTTCTGAAAAAAAAAGGATTAAAATTATCAATCAATAGAAAGGGAAGCGAATAAATAGCTAAGTGGTTAGCGTATTGGATTCCTAAGCGGAGGATCCCAGTTCGAGTCCAGCAGACCCTTAGATTTTTTTTCTTCCTAGGAGCATCTACAGCTCACTGTCCGGTGATGGACAGTGTTGTCTGTAAGAGAGAACACTGTCCCAGAGGCTGGCAGTGCACTGAGAAGGTTCTGGGCGACGCTAATGATCATAAGATGTTGACGCGCCTTAAATTTAAAAAAAAACAACAAACAAACAAACAAAAAAACATCAATCAATATTTAATTTAAGACCATATTCTTTTTATTTTGATAACAATAAAAATATTCTATAATTAAAATTACATAATATTAGCTTTTGTATTGAGATTGAAATGGGTATCTAGATACACTAAAATGGATGGGTTTAAAGATTCCAATAGACATTGACGGGGATCGAAATGAATAAGGAATTCGAAATGATGTTTTGTTTTTTTTTTTTTTTTTTTTTTTTTTTTTTTTTTTTTTTTAGAATTTTATGTGTACTATAATTAGTTATACAGATTAAAATTATTCCAAGTTATTACCTTTACCTTACCTAATATATTCCTAATAAATCAGAGCCATTTTCCGTGATAGTCTGCTTCATTTTGTGGTCATTGACCAGTTTCGGGCGTTCGCCCATCTTCAGGATGCATTTGTCAGAACAGTGTGATAACACAGACTTGCACAGAGCAAATTCAGTTTACACACTCGTGATACACTGTCTAACAAACGCATCCTAAAAATGGGCGAACGCCCGAACCGGTCGATAACCACAAAATGGTAGCAGGCTATCATGGAAAATGTCTCTGATGCTTTCCAACTCTGCGGAACCAAACCAAACACCACAACAACTATTCCTAATAAACATATAACATAACATGTTATTCAGAAATGTTATTATTACTATACTTAATAGTTATTATACGTATAGTCAGAGTTATGGTTAATCTATGTCTGTGTCACCATCTGTGCCAAAAGACGATAGAACTCTTCTGAAGAAGGGCGACTGCCGGAAAGAGATTACGATCACAAAATGAAACAGTCTAAGGTTAAAAAAAAAAAAAAATTAAGGAAAAAATCTGTTTTGAAACACTCATATGACTTTCTCTAATTGTTATTTATACGATTCTATTCTTTTTGAATACGATATTTTTACTAATTAATTGCCCTAAAATAAATATAGAGGTGGTAGTGGAGATAAATGTCCTATATGGCATGCAATAAACGTATACCCAATAATATCTAATACACCCAATAACATTTGAAATTTATCATACAAATCCCCCGCCAAAAACCAACCCCCCCCCACCAAAAAACTTTTCAAGAAAATTCCGCAAACTCCATAAACCTATTGCGTAAATTCTCAAACTTCCGGTAACCTGATTTTCTTCAAATTTGGAATTCTAAAAATGTTTCTAATGTATCTTAATATTATATAGAGATATTATAAGGAAAGATTAATGTTTCCACAGTTCACCCAGAACTCCTTAAAATAATCAATTTTCCTGGAATATATATAATACTTATTTATTTATTCAGGCGGGCTTAAAGGTCCAACTACCAAATTAAGGTGTCGTGGACGGGGGCAGAAAGCACCTACTTTACTAAATAACATTTTTCAACAAATATAAAATTTAGCAGTTATACTGCTGGACTCGAACTGGCGTCCTCCCACTTACAAGTCCATGCTCATAACCACTACACCAACACCCGGCCACGAATATATATTTAATAATAATAATACACCACTTTCTCAATTTTATCCACAGATTTCTATGCTAACACAATTTTTCGATAAAAAAATTTGTGAGCAATGAGAAAAAGACATAATTATTTTGACACAAATACAATCTCCACCTAGAATTATTTTATTGCAAGACGTAACCCAGTATATTGTGTTTATAAACAATCTCGGATAATTTAATTTTTGTGTTCATTATGAGTAGTAAATGGTGTTTTAATTATATATTATTATATAAGTAGTGGTAAAAAAAAAAAAGTTTCTACTTTTATATAAATATATATATATATATGTTTATATATTATATTCAAGTGTAGGTGGAAGGGAAAGATTGTTTATTATACTCAATGTATAGTATACATAAGAATATATACTATACATATATATATATACATATAAATAAGATGAAAGGTCAATGTACTCACTATGCTAACTAAAATATAATGCTATCTTCTATTAAAAGTGTTTTTAAAAAAACACGGTTGTATTTATCAACAATTGCAACTCTTATTACATTCAAAACTATTCCCTAATCAGATGGCTATTTTTAGTAATTCACATTACAGCAGTTACACAATAATAAAGATTTTTTTTTCTAAATTTTAATAAAACATTAAAAAAACAATAACATACAAGTTGTGTACATTCGAATATTAGTTGACATATATTTTTAATTTATAAAATATTTAATTAGATTAACAAGCAACTAACACTACCTGCATGGATTATAATTTTATCTTTATCTATATGTAGCATTTGGGGGGGGTTACCTTCTCTTACTGCTGTAAGAGAAAGTACTGCCGCGATCTTAATCAATTTTTTAAATTGTCTCTTCTATGTAAAACAGTTTTTAGGGGTCATGTGGGAAATGATAAAAATGTATTTGGCTATTGCTTTTATGTTTATCTAACTGTTTTGGTTTGGTATGTTTGTGTTGTGTGTGTGTGTGTGTGTGTATGTGAGCGAGCGAGACAGAGAGAGAGAGAGAGAGAGAGAGAGAGAGAGTCGAGATTACAAAATCTTTCGAAAATGACAAGAGAGAGAGAGAAAAAAAAGAAAAGAGAGAAAGAATATTTCAAAAATGACAAAAGAAGAGGAACAGAATATTTGCAAAATGACAATAGAAGGAGGAACAGAATATTTCAGAAATTACAAAGAAAGAGAGAAAGGAACAGAATGTTTCCAAAATGACAGGAGAAAGAAGAGAGAAAGAATAAAATATTTTAAAAATGACAAGTTGGAGAGAGAGGGAACAGAATATGACAAGAAAAAAGGAACGTTCATATTTCCAAAATGACAAGAGAAAAGGAACAGAATATTTGCAAAATGGCAACAGAAAGAGGAATAGAATATTTCAGAAATTGCAGGAAAGAGAAAAAGGAATAGAATATTTCCAAAATGACAAGAGAAAAGGCACAGAATATTTGCAAAATGGCAACAGAAAGAGGAATAGAATATTTCAGAAATTGCAGGAAAGAGAGAAAGGAATAGAATATTTCCAAAATGACAAGAGAAAAGGAACAGAATATTTGCAAAATGGCAACAGAAAGAGGAATAGAATATTTCAGAAATTGCAGGAAAGAGAGAAAGGAATAGAATATTTCCAATATGACAAGAGAAAGAAAGAAAGAATCAAATATTTCGAAAATGACAAGTTAGAGAGAGAGGGGGGAACAGAATATTTCCAAAATGGCAAGAGAAAGTATAAAATATTTCAAAAATGATAAGTTAGTGGGAAAGGGAACACCAAAATAACAAGAGAAGAGGAACGTTCATATTTCCAAAATGACCAGAGATAAGGAACAAAACATTTCACAAATACAAGAAAGAGAGAGAGAGAGGAGAAACAGAACATTTCCGAAATGAAATGAGAAAAAGAGAGAGAAAAATAAATCAAAATATTTCAAAAATAATAAGAGAAAGGCAGAGAGAAATGACAAAATATTTGAGAAATGGCTAATCATAAGAAGCCTAAATTTATATGCCCACTTAAATATTACAATGGGTTTCAACTGAAGGTTTTAATGTAAAAGCCCGTCGTCAACAGACCTTTTTGTTGTTTTATTTTTCCAGTTGTTCGTGATTCGAATGATTTATTTAATGCGAAATCGCTGGGCTACTAAAAGTAATATTATTTATCTGCCACCGTATTCCTGTCGTCTCAAAAGACATACGGATAATAAGCTTGACGGTTCCTAGTCTGTGCCACCATGACATATATGTCTAATAGAAGTTTAATAAATAACATGTAAGAGTAATAGAATTTAATTACTTTCCAATAAATTGCGCTTAACGACAATATTAATTTTTTTTTTTTTTTTTGAAAACTAGTACCTTCTTAACAACTGTTGAAAATCATTTCTTAAGCAACTGGGCAACTTTTAACATTACATTTTTTTTTTTTTTTTTTTTTAAACGTTTCAAATAAAAGTTGAGACCTAAATATAGGCAGTAAGTAATCAGAGTATCGAAACGATTTTATGTTTGAGAAAATTGCAAATAAGAGAAACAAAAATTGTGTTTCTATATTCCGATGTATCGTTTTTGATATATGATAAGTACTTACAAACATATTCATACATACATCCACTTGCAACATTAACATAACACAAATTATGATCGGACGGAAAAATCCGTTAAAACTATTAAAAAAAAAAAAAAAACACCCATGGCACCATCAGTCTATAAAGCACCGATGCAATTCCCTCGCCGTATTAGTTCTGACCTTCGCTACCTAGGTGCGTTATCAACTGTAGCATCCCATTTTTTTCTCACGATGCTGGTTCAACACCGAGAATCGAATCCTGGATTTTCGCACCCAAGGCCATTAGACTAACACCTGAAGACTGTTAAAACTATAACTTAAAGAAAATTTCATAACCCTAAATTTTAGTTTCATTGAAATGATAATTGAATCACAGTAGGTATCAATATGCATTCAACACAAATTAAGATTAGTGTAAAGCTGATTGAAACGTCATATCTTGTAATAAATTTTTACATAACTACTGGGAATAATTATTTTCCACTAATTAGGTAATCAGTGATTTCAATTTTACTGAAAAGAAAAAAACCAGTAACTGCACGAAACCAGATTATATAATCCATTTGTTTCTAAATAAAATGTAATGATAAGAAAGGTAATATAGATAACCGCCAAACAATGGCCTTCATTATATACCTTTTTTCTAATTTTGCCTTTTAAATGGAAGTTGCTTAATTAAATAAAAACAAATAGATTTAGTGAAAAAATTAAAAACTGATATACATAGATTGTTTAATAATATCCAATACTAATTCAGAAAAAATAAAAAAAATAAAAATTGTTTGAATTCACATGACTTATCCCTTAATTCAATTATTATTACAATCCTAATTATTACAATTTTCTTTAAAACTTGCATCATTTAGTTGACCTTGTACTGCACATAAGGTCAACCATATATAAATAAATGATATGGGAATTACACTGTCTGCTTGTGAGGCCTCCAAAATATTTGGATTCCATAGAGATCTTAACCAGGTGGGGTGCTGAAAGGTTCGCCCATGACACCTAGGAAAGTGCTGCAGACTGGCCTACGGAACCGAGGCATAGCACCCCGCCAATAATAATGCAAATTATTATTTAGGCATTCATAGAAACTTAGAATGGAAACTTAATGGAGTCGTCGATTTAAAAGGGGAAAGGAATATCGAGTACTTTCCCCTTGTGTGAATGTTTAGTATGAATGTATCTATTGGAGAAAATGTATTTATTAACGTGAATGTATTTATTGGCGTGAATGTATTTAGTGGTGTGAATGTATTTATTAGCGAGAAGGGGTCGCAGTGCTGCGGGCCCCTTCACACAAAAAAAAAAAATACACCAGTTTGGCTGATATTCATTTATTTTCCCTTTCAAATTAAAGATAAAACCAGTTCTGTATGGATGTCTTCATTTCTTCCCTTATCTAGCAATATATACCATACCAGACGACTGTTCTAAAAAATTTCGGTCAAGGTCTAGCATTCAGCATAGCCACAGTCTAATGGAATTTAATTATTTATTGTATCTTTCCCGGTCTTTTCTTAATAAAGTATTTTCTATGGTGTCCCATATACTTGGAAACAAGCTTAACTTCTTATTGACATCTTCTGCTCTGTTTTTTCCTAAAAATACTTCTAGATCATTGACATCCATTATTTGCTCTATTAGTTTGTTGTTTATATCTATTTTCCTCATACGTTCTTCCCCCCTGTGTTGCTAGTTTTACACCTTAATTTTATTCGGAATCATCATCGAATTATATTCCGCAGCAATTTTTTTTTTTCTTTTTAATAAATAACTAAATATTCTATCAATATTAATATAAATTTCCCAACAATATTATTGATATTTGTTTATTAAATAAACTGGCTACTTTTTTATTAATTTTAAGAACATAATTGAAAATTATATATTTATAGTTTATTTATAAAAAAAAAAACTAAGTAAGACTTTAGTAATATCTTAAAATAATTCTTAGCTTCTGATGATTAAGTTAATTATTTATGAAATAAGTTTTTGTACAGTATTACTTCACCAACATTTATATATACACTTATATGTTTGACACAGAATTTGTTGGAAATTAGACAAAAAAAAAACTATAGAAGTATGTAATATATTAAATATTTATTAATAAATATGTAGGTAAAATAGAAAATATTAAAAAAAATTATTATTTAGGCATTCGTAGAAACTTAAAATGGAAACTTAATAGAAAAGTCGACCTAAAAGGGGAAAGGAATATCGAGTACTTTCCCCTTGTGTGAATGGTTAATATCAATGGCGTGAATGTATTTATTAGCGTGAATGTATTTATTAGCGTGAATGTATTTATTAGCGTGAATGTATTTATTGGCGTGAATGTATTTATCAGCAAGAATGTTAGAATGTATGTTAAGTTTAGGTTGTTAACAGGGGTTGAAATAAATTTTATAAAAGTATTTCTCTACCCTATTAGGTTTAGATCACATTACGATTAATTTATTTGGGATGTGCAGGAACATTTGTTAAAAGTACTGCACGCCCCAGATAATTTGTACAGTAAAATAGCCTCCTTAGAATAAATCAATGTAGTAAGAAATAAGTCAAAACTATGTTATAATATAGTACATAGAGTGGAAGATACTTTTAGTTTTGCACACTTGATAGTTAAATACAGTTCTAATACGATAAGGAATGGCACGAAACAACATTCCACACTCCTCCTCGTCGACTAGATCGATGAATTAAGAGGGGGGATGTGTGGAAAGATATTTTGACAACCTGTGGCTTCACACTACTTTGCTGGATAAATTTTTCTGAGTGGACGCCATCTAGGATAACATGTGACATCCGTTCGCCCCAGATATTTGGGGAAGAAAACTAACTGAGAACCGCTAATGGCCGCAGTTGTCGATGCGCAAAAAAAAAGAAAAAAGAAACGCGGTGTTTTAATTGATTTGCTATTTTTGATGTGAAAATGTTTTATTTCATAAAATTATATTTAAAAAAAAGTACATTCACAGAACTTATAAATGAGATAGTTGAGCTTATGGTACATCTAACCTGATTATTATGTAAACACAATTTATTCACTAGTTAAAATAACATCATCATATCAATAGCAATGAATTTATCCAGTATTTTCATACATGTAAATTCATGTGCAATCTTGCTAAATAATGATTTCTTATAAATCATTACAAAACTGTTGGTGATGTTTTGAAAAATACAAAAGAGTATAAAATATTGATTTACTATTTTTGGAGTTGTTTTTTGAGTATTGAAATAGTGTTGTTTATAAACAAGTGTAATGCTATTATAAATACGTATATATTTAAAACTTAGAAAGTAAGTGAATAAAAAAAAAAAAAAGTGTAAATGACGTCATCTCTGTTAAAGAGAATTCTTTATGTTAGAAATTACTATTTATTTTCAAAGATATTTCAAATATTTATTTATTACAACAAACTGTGTGTGTGTGTGTGTGTGTGTGTGAGTGTGTGTGTGTGTGAGAGAGAGAGCCTTTTATGAGATTAAATAATAATACTTGTCCCAGTGTGTACTAAAGAAACAACCATAAAACTAAATTAATCAATTGTTATCTATCGTCCTAGAGAAACGTCGGAAGAATCTCTTTGCGTTTGTAAATACGTATTTTTTTTCGTATTTTAAGTTTTATTTCATAAAAGCAAAACTCGTACCAAATCTAAAAATGTTATTCTGTGGATTTCTATGGATTTCTATGTGCGTTTTTTTTTAGCTTGTTCCATCGTCATGCAAAAACGCAATTGCTTTTTTTGATCGGATTTGGGTTCTGAGAAACAGTTTATTCCGTATACGTACAATAACGTTTCATTTTGCTTTAAAAGATTAGATATGTTTTTATCTTGAACTTTTGTGGTCAGAACCTCTTTTTTTGATACGATTCTGATTCATCATTTAACTAAACTTTGTACTGCCAATGAATTTACTATAATTTGCCGGACGTTTACGTATACTGTAGTTTCAAGTCTTGCCAATGTTAAACTTTTTGATCATTAAAGATGAGAGTCAAATGGAAAGGCTAATTCTAAAAATCTTACTTAAAAAAATCTACTCACTCCACCACTTAGGACTATTGCAAAATAAATACAAATATGAAAGAAACCATACATTATACTCTTACAAAGGAATACCAGCTTTTTCAAGGCTCATAAAATTAATTTACTCAGGGAAAACTTTCAAATATTTAAAGAACGTGTACAAGTTTAATGAAAATCATAGTTGCAGAATATGAGAAAATCAAAAACTTCGAACTCCATACGTACATAATATATCGGGGGGGGGGGGGGGGGTAGTTGTTATGAGCATGGTCTTGTAAGTCGGAGGACCCCAGTTCGAGTCCCGCGTATAACTACTAAATTTTATATTGGTATGAAAAATGTTAACAGTAAAGTAGGTGCTTCCGCCCCCGTACACGACACGTAATTTGGTAGTTGGACGTTGAGCCCGCCTGAAAAAATAGGCATTACTTTACTTTACTTTACATAATATATCGGTTACCGGCAAAGTATGAAATTCAGGGATTCTATAGAATGCCTAGGCTTTTCATATAATACCATGCGTGGTTTATACTCAGATACCAGATTAATACCATGCGTGGTTTATTCTCAGATACCAGATTGTATTCCTTACGATAAATTTTGTGTATTTGAAAAATATTCTTTTAAATATTCCTATT
The DNA here is from genome assembly GCA_011037195.1 of Triatoma infestans. Lineage (NCBI taxonomy): Eukaryota > Metazoa > Arthropoda > Insecta > Hemiptera > Reduviidae > Triatoma > Triatoma infestans. Next base: position 102,721 of record JAAEAF010014932.1, on the reverse strand, counting down.
ATTCATTTGTCAACTTGGGGAAATTCTATTGTAGTGTTTCAGTACAATAATAATAATAATAAATCATGGGATTCCAAATGGTGTTTCAATAGTTCTGGTACTTTATGTAAAATAATTTATCAGAGACATTTTCCGTGGTAGCCTGCTTCATTTTGTGGTCATCGACCGGTTTCGGGCGTTCGCCCATCTTCAGGATGCGTTTGTCACACGGTGTGATAACACATACTTGCACAGAGCAAATTCAGTTTATACACTCAATTTGCTCTGTGCAAGTCTGTGTTATCACACTGTTTTGACAAACGCATCCTGAAGATCGGCGAACGCCCGAAACTGGTCGATGACCACAAAATAAAGCAGGCTACCATAGAAAATGTCTCTGATGCTTTCCAGCTCTGCAGAACCAACCGCCACAACAATAAAATAATTTAACTTTTAAATAATTACTATTGAAATATATTTTGAAATCGGGATATAATAAAATAAATCGGGGCTCGTCAGGGATGAATTTATACTTTGCCGGTAACATATCCATAAAGAAATGGAACTTTATAAATGTCTATTGTCACGGCCCATTTAGTACTTCCCTTCATTAAATTCATTAAAGTAGTACTTCCATTTATCTATCATGGACCAAGAACCTATTATATCGATGGATTCCTTGTTGACAACTTCAAGTTTTTGACCACCTATGATTTCCGGAGTTGAAGACTGACGGATGTTGGAGAAAGAATAATTCTCGAGCAAATACATATTCAAGTCATCGATATTAAAAATAATTCAAATATCATTTGGGTGCGATTAATGCAATTGACAACATTATTAGAAGCCAATACGAATGAGGAATCGCGTCCATTTTACTTTGTACGCATACTTAATGCGGGCATGCTATGATTTTAAACATTTATAAAATATTGATATTTATGCTAAATTTTTAACAAACTTTCACAAATGATTTTATTCCCGGAAGAAATTATAATTTGTTTGAAACTGTACATGAAGTTTATAATATTATACTACACTACATTTAGTGGGATGCAAAGAGAAAACCTAACACCACCCGATCTGACTGAAATCTAACTAAAATTACGCAACTATACATCAATTAACTTATCCCATTCTTATTTAACAATTAACGAACTACCCTACAATAAAATAAAGTATGAATCTAAGGATAACTTTTATGTATTCTACAAAAAATAAAAAAATAAATTGAATAAAAATTATGAATTGTATTAATGAAGAATTTTATACTTGTATGACTTTCATTTATTGCAATTTACATAGTTGTAATTGACAAAGTTGATAAAAAAAAAAAAAAAATAGTAATAATAGATTTAATGGTTAACGCCCTTTTATACATTTTAATCTTTATAGAACATATTTATAAAAACTCTCACTTTAAAATTAAAAAAAAATGGTTATTGGTTGAGGTGAAGGTTATTAAATAATAGAAACGTGTTTAAAATACCTTGTTTAGGACGTTTACAAGGTTACAGCATTAATTTTTACTATAATAATCATTTTTATTGGAAGAGGAAATTTAAAAAAAAAAAACAAACACAAAGTGACGGGAAAGAATGGTAATATATGTATCACACACTAAATAATATGTATCACTGTTAAATTAGGTTATATATCTGCTCTGATATAAAAAGAATATAGGTTTCTAGGCTGAATATTTATCCTAGGGCTGAGAGTAAAATAATAATAATTATATATTAACCCCAAATCTGCCAGTGCAAATCATCATCCAAAATAAATACCTAATATATTTACATAATTATATAGTTTTTGTCTGATTCTCATAAAAACCTATGTCAAATATATATAACATATATGATACATTTATTATCAAGCTTCTAGATATTATAGGCTGTGTGTTGAAAATTTTGGTTATTGTAGAGTTGTTTAATGAGCCTTTAACAGCCTGTTAATGTATAAAACTTCTTTATTTTATTTTTCAATAATTCATTTTATTATTGGTAACCTACGTTTCGACACCTTCACGTCTCCTCTACTGGGGTTATTTTGAATCTGTAGTTATACTTTTGTATTACTTGTTTACAATTTCTTATATATATTAAAAGTTGAAATCAAGAGAGTCCAAGTTATTCACATTTGGTTTTTTCCAAATGTGATAAATATATAAATCATAGCACAATACACAAAATAATGAAACTCAAGAGTAATTATATACACAATATAACGAACTAGCAAGGTATGGTTACCGAAGTAATACAAATTTGGAAAAATCCAATTGTGAATAACTTGGACTCTCTTGATTTCAACTTTTAATATATATAAGAAATTGTAAACAAGTAATACAAAAGTATAACTACAGATTCAAAATAACCCCAGTAGAGGACACGTGAAGGTGTCGAAACGTAGGTTACCAATAATAAAATGTATTATTGAAAAATAAAATAAAGAATTTTTATACATTAACAGGCTGTTAAAGGCTCATTAAACAACTCGACAATAACCAAAACATTTATTATATGTTCATATGTTGATGAAATAAAATTATACAATAAGCAATCCATAAATAATAATTAATTTTATCAGAAGCTAAAGAAATATTTTAAGAAGATATTATTGAAGTCTTATTTAGTTTACTATAAATAAAATGTACGAGTACAATATATATTATAATAATCAATTATATTCTTAAATTAAATACAAAAATTAATCTGTCTATTAATTTACTAAATAAACATAAATAATATTGTTAAGAAATTTAATAATTATGTAATGATAGAAGATTCTGAGAATGTATTTATTTATAGAAGAAAAGGATTTGTTGAGGAATATAATTTAATAAACAGTTCGGATAAAACTATGTTGGTAAAACTAGCACACACACACGGCAACACACGGGAAAGAACCAGTAAAAGCGTGAATTGAAGTTCGCAGGGAAGACTTGCTACAAGGTGGTTATAGAAGGGATCAGTTACTGCCCAATCCTTGACCGGATCTTGATGATGATGATGATATAGAAAAGAAACTCAATTATTTATATAGATTTACAGCAAATCAATATCATTTAATTTTGAAAAAATCTCAACTTCTGGTTATTGAAAAAATTTTACTGCCAATTTTGAAATGTTAAAGACTCATATAATTATCATTCTTAATAACTAGATGATTGTAGTAGAGTACATTCAATTAAATGGTTATTGAAGAGCTCACATAGAAACCTTCATATCAATTTATTATTTTGGAAAAAATATTTAAAAAATGACTAGTTTATTTATTTTAGCAAGTATGTAAATCATAACAAAGCATAATTTCGGCAATAATATAATAATTTGATAATTAAATACGGTCTTATTTAGTTGAATTAGCTAACAATTTTCTCGGCCTATGATGCTAGTGAAACTAGATTTGATCCATCAACCGGAGGATTCCATTGGCATCGCGAATAAAATTGAGTACACTTAATATCGAGAACAAAAGTATCTACGACTAAAACATGATTTTTAAATATAGTTACATAATACTGGCGATGATAAGATATCCTAACTTCAGATACCGTAGAAGTAAAAAATGGCTACAATTTTAATCTATTGCAGTAGAATTCCTTCATCCAAAAATATTCAAGGAAAATCCATTAGGAATATCGAAGAATTAACCAAAGTGCGAATGGAATTAGCATTTTGTTTATTAGTATACCATGTCTCTGCCTAAACACTTAGCTAATTAATTTCTAATCAGAGATACTTTCCGTGAGAGCCTTTTTTTTTTTTTTTTTGTGGTCATCGATCTGTTTCGGGCGTTCGCCCATCATCATCAGAATGTTTTTGTCAAAACAGTATGATAACATAGACTTGCACAGAGCAAATTTAGCTGATACACTCTTGATATCTATAATCGATAGCTAGGCCATCAATAAAGCACTTAAAGCTTATATATCATCATACAAAAAAGGTATGGGAATACCTCGCCAAACACAATGTGACCTGATTTTATAAATAGTCCGTTATGGTTTTAAAATAGGTTTTAAGTGTTGCCAGCATTTGAACTCTCTTATTTATTAGAAATTAATAAGAAAATCCATTTTTAATTTTAGTTTATGAAACAAAGAAATAGGGGGAAATAACGACGAAAATTTATTCTTTATGATTGAATATCTCGGCAACGATTTGAAAATTGAAATGAAATTAAACGCATATTTCTTTATTTATTTATTTTTTTTTAGTAGTTTTCAATACAGTAGTAAAAAGTGGGGGGTTAAAAGGAAATCGCAACTTTCAATCACCGATTTCAAGTGTACGGCGGCAATAAAATCAAATAACATTAATACTATCATAAACTAGAGCGCAAATACTTCAATAAACGTTATGTTCACTTTTTTTTTTATATCTTTCTTCGTTTAAGAGTTATTCCAAAAAAGAGCCCGTCGTTTAAATGGGGGACACCCTGTATAAAGAAAAAAAAAAACGAATTTAATGTATTTTAATTCTAAAGATCCTAATGGCATTTGAAATCATCATAATAATAAAGAACTGATTGTAATGAAAGTGAAGTTTGTTCTATTTTAAGATATTGATACACAAATATTACGAAATACCAAAGCTAGTTTAGAAGGATATGACCAGACGAAAGGATGCCATGCAATAATAAATACACACCAAAGAAGGGACTCCCCAGCAATGAAACATTACTTCCTGGGTCGTTTCTTAGCTATATAATTATAGGATAACAACCTATAGACAGATTATAACTACGACTATTTAATAATAAAATTTGCCCTTGATGAACAACAACACTGACTTTCACAAGGGTTGCCAATCGAAATATATATATATATATATCGAAGATTCATCGATAGTATTACATCATTAGTGAACTATGTTAAACTAATAAGGTATTAAATAATCATTTTTACAACAAAAGCTATTAGTTTTTAACAAATATTAAGTCGGAAATTATAAAATTTACAACTAAATTTATACAAAATGGATAAAAAAAAAAAATCACTAACCAATCTATAATAATTGATAATATTATGTTAATATTATTAAATCATCAAATGTTATCATCAAACGTTATATGCCTCTGATAGTGACATTTAAAAAAAAACAAACAAATGTTCACTCACTTTTACTAAACATGTACTTGTGTATGACATATATTTCTTAGTAAATGTCTTTAACTTATTCTAAATAATTGTGCAATTATTAGTAAATATCTGTTATTTATTTAAGGACGTAACTTTTTCTACTAATTTTAACACTATAAATAGGACAACTTGTTGGAAATATAATAATATTCTAAATACTGTGATTAAGAGAATGTCAAAATTGCATTTTAAATAACTGCACCACCTATTATGCAAAATTAGAACAATGTTTCAATAAAATTGCATTGTTATTCCTTTCCTAGACCGCTATCATACAGTTTTACACAAGACGAAGAAGTGCCAGAAGCACACCTTGATTGGCAAACTTCCACTATCCGTGTAAATCTGCCAGTTGTTTAAACTAACGCAAATATCTTCTATTTCCTTGTAAACATGTTGATTTCAATCAGAATTAAAAATTCTTCAATACTTACATTATAAGGAATAATAATAATAGGGTAACATATACTTTTACTTCCTCTTACTCCTAGTAAGAGGAAGTATTGTAATCGTGTCAAATTTTCGATATCGCGTTATCACCGGAAATATCCGTTTTGAGGGGTCCTGAGTCCAAAAAAGTGGTTTTTAGCAAATGGTCTGTGTGTGTGTCCGTGTGTGTGTGTGTGTGTGTGTGTGTGTATGTATGTATGTGAACAGCTAGCTCAAAAACGAAAAACCGTAGAAAGTTGAAACTTGATATTCCGTTTAGGTATCACCATGGATCCGACAGTACGGGTTATCTGTCAAAATTCCTCAACCGGAAGTACCACTTTACTAGTTTTTTTTTTTTTTTTACTTTTTTGCGATTTTCTCAAAAATTGCTCCGACGATTTTCTTAAACTTGAAACATCAACCACACATACAAAGAGCTACAACTTTTATTTGAAACATTTCTCCGGGAAAATGCAATAAGGGCACTTTTGGGGGAAGGGTGGGGTTAGGTTTCCATCTAAAGTGCTATTTCAGTTTATTAGACAATTCTGTCATCTAAATAATGTTAATTAGAATTAAATATGTTGTTGAAATTCAGCGTTTGAAATAAATTGGATTACCGGAAGTGCGTTTACTTTACCACTTTATTAAATGATTTATTCTCTTTTTCGCAATTTTCTCAAAAATGGCTTCGACGATTTTTTTGAAACTTCATATATAAACTAAACATGGAAAGATCTACATCTTTTATTTAAAACATTTCTTTGGGAAAATTCTTTTAAGGGCACTTTTAGGGGAAGGGTGGGGTTATGCTTTTCTCTAAAGTGCTATCATAGTTGATTATACAATTCTATCATCCAAACATAATTAATTAGAAATAAATAGATGGCTGAAATTCTGAGTTTCAAGAAAATTAGTAAACCGGAAGTGCGCTTTTACTGAACAGTTTTTTCAGTTTTCGTCGTATTTGAATTAATTTGGTACACAAACTATAAAATTTGGCAATTATAAATTTTGATAACTGGAGTAAGAGCAAGTTGTGTGAGTGTTTCACACCAGATTTTTTTTTGTTTTTATAGATGAATTCAATAATTTACAGTTTGTACAAGCGAGTAGAAAACTATATATACGGTTAATTGGTTATTTAAATTCTATTAATTCCCAAAACTCTTCTACATCCCCTTAGGGCATATATTTAGTTGCCTCAACTTTTAATACGTACTGGAAACAATTGATTTGGAGCACAGAATTGATTTGGGGGGGGGTTATTCTGAAAGAACAGTAGCAGTAGGGTTAATCAAAAGGTAATAATAACGTAACTGTAGGCAGATAAGTTGATAAAAAAAAAAAAAACAATAATTTAAAAGCTTGTTTCAGATTGCAAATTATTGTTTAAAAACTGTTTTAAATCAAATACAGCTAATCTTTTTTTGGATCAGTCACATTTTAAAATGTATTCAAATTTAAATTAGGTGATAAAAAAGAAAAGAAACGTTTTAGTAACGTTATTTTAACCTACATTTTATTTAAAAAAAAATTCAAATTATGCAATAGAAAGATGTATAGTATAAGATAAATAAAAGAATACAAATATTATATGTTTATAATAAATATTCTTTAACATGCGACAAACATTAAACTTCTTAAAAGAACAAACTTTAAAGAGATAATATCATTATGTAGACTTTGCATGTATTTGCATATCTTTTAGTATTTAATAGAATTAAGAGAAAAAGTGCATGTGAACATAAGCCTATTCGCATATCTTGATAGGTTAACAAATAAAAAAAAATCTGGTGTGAAACACTCACACAACTTTCTCTTACCCAGTTCTCAAAATGATAATTGACAAATTTTATAGTTTGTGTACCAAATTTAATGAAATTCGTCGAAAACTGAAAAAACTGTTCAGTAAAAGCGCACTTCCGGTTTACTAATTTTCTTGAAACTCGGAATTTCAGCATCTATTTATTTCTAATTAATTATGTTTGGATGATAGAATTGTATAATCAACTATGATAACACTTTAGAGAAAAACATAACCCCACCCCTCCCCTAAAAGTGCTCTTAAAAGAAATTTTCCAGAGAAATGTTTTAGATAAAAGTTGTAGATCTTTGCATGTTTAGTTTATATACGAAGTTTCAAAAAAATCGTCAAGCCATTTTTGAGAAAATTGCGAAAAAGTGAATAATCATTTAGTAAAGTGGTAAAGTAAACGCACTTCCGGTTATCCGATTTTTTTCAAACTCGGAATTTCAACAACATATTTAATTCTAATTAACATTATTTACATGGCAGAATTGTCTAATAAACTGAAATAGCACTTTAGATGGAAACCTAACCCCACCCCTCCCCCAAAAGTGCCTTCAGTGCATTTTCCCGGAGAAATGTTTCAAATAAAAGTTGTAGCTCTTTGTATGTGTGGTTGATGTTTAAGTTTAAAGAAAATCGTCGGAGCCATTTTTGAGAAAATCGCAAAAAAGTAAAAAATCTAACTAGTAAAGTGGTACTTCCGGTTGAGGAATTTTGACAGATAACGTAGTTTTCAGATCCCACGGTGATGCCTAAATGGAATATCAAGTTTTAACTTTCTACGGTTTTTCGTTTTTGAGCTATGCTGTTCACATACATACATACATACACACACACACACACACACACGGACACACGGACAACACACACACACACACAGACCTTTGCTAAAAACCACTTTTTTTGGACTCAGGGGACCTCAAACGGTATTTCCGTGAAAACTCGATATCGAAAATTTGAACACAATTACAATACTTCCTCTTACTAGGAGTAAGAGAAAGTAATATATATAAGATACAATATCATCTTTTCAAAAGGAAAAAAAAAATCTGAAACAATTTCCCAATAAAAGTGGTACGTCTCTTTATACATAGTGTAACAAATTTAATTAAATCCAAATTTGTGTTTTCATGGATAAATATTCTTGTAAGTAAAAAAAGCACCCGGTCAACAGATTTTCTTCCAAAACAAAAGTTTGACAACATATTTTATTCTGTTTAAATATTATTTAGATCAGCGGTCGCCAAACGGTGGTCCGTGAAAGAATTGTTAACCAACGAGGATTTCTTTGGTAGCGTCAGTCAAATTTTCCGTATTCCCCCACAGATGTGAACTTATCCACTACTAAAACCGTTATCGGCTTTTTCCTGAATGTTACGTTTAAGAGAAAAGCCTGTGGCTGCTCCGACACACTCAGTGGAGACGAGTTGAGTTCAGGTAAAAGGAAAAAAAAAAGGCAAAGCTCCGTCCTCAACAAGTTTATTTTCAAAACACTGACAAAAACAAAAACAAGTAATAGTATAGAAAAATTCAGCAATTATTATTATTATTATTCCAAAGTAAAGCGTAATAATCGAACTGACATCCGACGACACCCTGAAAATTAAATTTAATTCAGGCATAACAAGAGCTTACTTTTGGTATACTATCAAAAATCAGTATCCAATATTAAGTCAAAAGGCTATTAAAATATTACAGCCATTCACAACAACATATTTGTGCGAAAAAACATTCTCGGCAGTTGAGGCAATTAAAAAATAAGTACCGTTGTCGACTTGAACTGCAAGCTAGCCTTCGTGTTGCTGTTACTCTACAATGGACCCTAGAATCGAAGAAGTTTTATCTAAGAAACAGCAACATGTTTCACACTGATTGAATATTGCGAATATTATTCCTTTTACTGTAATTATTGAATAAACTTTAATTAATCATTATCATCATTTGACTTTTCTTTCTCATCTTTGGTTGCCAATGGTAAATAACAAATTTCATTGAAAATATACAGTGGGTTCATTTGAAAATTTGCCACCTTGAATAACTTTTAAATTTAGTACAATTTTTAAAAATCACTGAAACAAGTCAATTTTGTTTTGGAGGGAGGAAATTTAATTAACCCACTCTTATCAGGTTGGGGAACTTTCCCCTCCTCCAAAAAATGGGGTAATTGTCCGCGAGATTAAATATTTTCTGCTTGGTGGTCCGTGAGGATCTAAAGATTGGCGACCGCTGATTTAGAACGATAGAATTTTATGTAATAAATTGCAATAGCACTTTAAGAGGAAAACATGACCCCCACTTCTCCCTCAAAAGCTCCCTTAAATAATTTTCCCCAAAGAAATGTTCTAAATAAAAACGTACGTAGCTCCTTTATTAGTGTAGTTAATATACGCTAAGTTTAAGAAAAATCGGTGGAACCGTTTTCATTTAAATCGTAAAAACTGAAAAAAAATTCATTCAATAAAGTGGTATTTTCAGGTAAGTTTTGACAGGTAAGTTCTGTCAACCTACACACACGGAATGTTAATTTGGAACTTCCTGCGCTTTTTTTGTTTTTGTTTTTAAGCTATGCTGTTCACATACATACATATATATTAAATTCATAATTAGAATTAAATGTATCGCAAAATTCCGAATATGTAGAAAATCAGTTGAACGGAAGTACGACAGTTGAGTAAGCTCAGCTACGGCAATAGAAGGGGTACAATAGGTTCACCTGATGATGATCGCAGTACACAAACCCACCAAAAAAAAACAACTATATAAATTTCTGCAATAAAAAGTTGTGTGAGCGTTTCACACCAGAAATGATAAAATTATATGCAAGAAATAAGATTGCAAACTATAAAGAAAATCGTTGAGGGTCATATTCCAAGAAGATAGGAAAAAAAAGAAATATTTAGTTGAATAGTAAGTATTTCAATCAATGGAATTTGATCAAAAACGTCAACAAAAAATGCTCAAAACAAAAAAAAATAGACTTTCATACACGTAAATAAGGACTCTTCAAAGTTCTCTGATTCACTAAAAGTATATCTGACATATTTGTATTATCTGACATGGTGATCTCTAACATATTTATATTTCTGGAGAATAATTAATTTGAAAAATTGACATTAAAAAAGTAATTGGTAGTAAAAAAAAAATTAAAAAAAAAAAATCAAAGAACTTTTGTTTATATTTCTTTCTTCGAGTTTGTATAAGAACAGAAAATAAGTGAGATATTCACCAAAATGGAAGTTCCAAAAATTGTGAAAGCTAAAAAAAAAAAAATGTAGCCCCAAGTCGTCATTTATTCAGGCCAAAAATGTCGTCGTCGTCATCATCATCAGGCCAAAAATACAGGGGGAAGATAAGAATGTATTCAGTAATATCCATACGTCAGTGTACATTAGTACCACTCATGGCATATATAGATGACTAATATATTTTTACTTTCCTTAATTGTTGTAAGAGAATTGCAGGATCGTGTGAAATTCTCGAAATCAGTATAAAGATTTTTTTCTGAGAAGAAAAAACAAAATTAGCGCTGTGTGTGTGTGTGTGTGTGAACAGTATCGATAAAATCGCAAAAAATCAAAATATTAGCAGAACTTCCAACACCGATAGTTACGGTGAAAATCAAGTTCAAAAAGTGAGACTTCAGAATAGATTTCAAGTACGTGCCATTTTTTTTTTTTTTTAAAAAAACCGCCCTAAAGTTTTTCTGTAAACTTGGTAGACTAACTAATAAACGCAGCCCATATTGTATGGTAAAACTGTTAAAATTTCGGTCAGAAAATCATGTGAATATTTTAAAATCAGATTTTTCTAAAATCCTTTTCTAAAATTTTAATGGATAATTGCAAGAATTTTTTATTAATAACGGAGGCACGTTTGTCATTCTTTTGCATTTCTTTACAAGGAAGGAGGAATGGAATGGATGCTCTTTGTCTAGAGGGAACAAAATGGATGCTTTATTGATGCCCCCCGACAAGATTTTCACAATGAAACTACAGAAATCTGGTATTTTTTATCCATCGTAGCATGCATTTCATTTTGTTCCAAGACCGGTTTTGGATTTTCATCCATTTTGGATTAGTATCGGAGGTACGTTTGTCTTTCTTTTGCATTTCTTTGCAAGGAAGGAGGAATGGAATGGATGTTCTTTGTCTAGAGGGAATAAAATGGATGCTTCAACGAAATCACACCCTAACAAATCCAATATTAACAAGGAACCAAGCAGAAGAAATGCAAATGGAATAGATAGATAGATATTTTAATTTAAAATTCTATGTCCATGACATGTAGTCATGGAGAGCAAATTCACCATGTCCATGTAGAGAGTTCACTTCAACGTAATGTTTCTGTTACACACACACTTGTTAGTTACAACTATACGCACAAACCAAAACAAGTGTGAATGTAACAAAAACATTACGTTGAAGTGAACTCTCTTACACAAACTTTGGTGAATTTGCTGTGATGATAGATGCAAATCCGAAACCGGTCAGGAACAAAAAATAAATATGCATGCTATGACGGATAAAATACCAGATGTTATCCAGCATTTCTGGCCCATCCCCATATTCAAACTAAAGAAATACTTCCAAAAAAAAAAATGCTTCAGTGGTTAGATAGCCAAGTTACTGCATTGGTTGATTAATATACTCGTATATATTAGGAGATTTCAGATTTCAATCTTTTATTCTATTAATAATCTATGTACTTAACGAAAGGCAAAATCTTGATCGAATTTGTCGGCAGTTTTTTTTTTTTTTCTTTCTTTTTTACATTTATTCTTTCTTACTTATTGCGATACGACCGTAAAAATTACTTTTTGCAGAAATTGAAATCTGATCTAGCCACTAATATCGAGATTTAATCGCAATATTTGCCCAAAAAATTTATTTTTACCATTGAACTTCTTGTAATTTAAGTTTTTTCATTAAAAAAAATAATAAATGAGCTTACAAAAGGCTAAGAAGAACGAAAAATATAATTTAAAAAAAATCAGAAGTAATTTGTATCTTTTGTCACATATTATGTCTGAAATTAATAAATATGATTTCGAAAATTGTAGATATTACATCATATTTTGAAAATATTCTACCTAAATTTCACTGAATTCCTTTTTTTAATGATTCAACAAGATGCTATGGACGGATGTTTATTTATTATACTGATTGATATAACTAAAAATTAAGTAATTTTTAATGTACAATAAACTGTGGATGTATCTTTAGAGATATCATCAACTAGGCAGATTTTTTTAAGATTTCTGTCTAAATTTTGCTGAGCATAATGATAATTCTATGGTAGTATTTTTCAAACTTCTTTATTATCGTTACTTTAAAAATAAACCTGAAGGACTTGATTGATGTGTTCGTTCATTTTTAATGGAACATATACATATTATTTTGTAAAAACTTAATGAATAATCAGTGTTGTCTGTAACGAGAGAACACTGCCCGGAGGCTCCGGGGGCGCCAATGACCACTGATGTTGACGCGACTTAATTAAAAAAAAAAAATCTGGTGTGAAACACTCACACAACTTTCTCTTACTCCAGTTATCAAAATTATAATTGACAAATTTTATAGTTTGTGTACCAAATTTAATGAAATTTGTCGAAAACTGAAAAAAACTATTCAGTAAAAGCGCACTTCCGGTTTACTGATTTTCTTCACACCCGGAATTTTGGCCAACTATTTATTTCTAATTAATTTCATTTGGATGATAGAGTTGTATAATCAAGTATGATACACTTTAGAGGAAGCTGTAACCCTACCCCTCTCCTAAAAGTGCCCTTAAATGAATTTTCCCAGAGAAATGTTTTATATAAAAGTTGTAGATCTTTGAATGTTTAGTTTATATGTGTAGTTTCAAGAAAATCGTCGGGGCCATTTTTGAGAAAATCGCGAAAAAGTGAAAAAATCATATTTAGTAAAGTGTTAAAACAAAAGCACTTCCGGTTTTCGGATTTTTCTCAAACTCGGAATTTCAACAACATATTTAATTCTAATTAACATTATTTAAATGACCGAATTGTGTAATAACCCGAAATAGCACTTTAGAGGGTAACCTAACCCCACCCCTCCCCCAGAAGGGCCCTTAAATCAATTTTCCCAGAGAAATGTTTCAAATAAAAGTTGTAGCTCCTTGTATATGTAGTTGATGTACCAAGTTTAAAGAAAATCCTTGGAGCCATTTTTTAGAAAAACGCAAAAAAGTAAAAAAGTCAACTAGTAAAGTGGTACTTCCGGTTGAGGAATTTTGACAGATAAAGCACAGTCAGATCGCATGGTGATACCTAAACGGAATATTAAGTTTCAGTTTTCTACGGTTTTTCGTTTTTGAGCTATGCTGTTCACATACACACACACACACACACACACACACAGACACACACACACACACACACACACACACAGACCATTTGCTAAAAACCACTTTTTTGGACTCAGGGGACCTCAAAACGGATATTTCCGGTGAAAACTCGATATCGAAAATTTGACACGATTACAATACTTCCTCTTACTAGGAGTAAGAGAAAGTAAAAACACTTAATAAACAGATTTTCCTTTGGAGTATTTCTTTCTTTTAATGTGGAAGTCAATAAAATTTACCATTCTTTCTCTTTACGTAAAACGGAAGTAAAACATAAGGATCTTAAGACATGTAAATAATATATTATTATATTATTACTTTTTTTTTACTAGCAACTGAAATCCTAAATAAGAACGCAATCTGGTGGCAGTGGCAAGTTCGGTAGCAAGATGAATTTGTTCAGTCGGCACAAACTATTACGCACAAACAAGTGGGGAAATAACTCTCACTTTCTCTGGCCTTCAATATCTCGCACATACGCACCGCATAATACTCATTCACCACGAGAACACATATACAAAAAAAAAAAGTTACGTATTATATAGATAATAAGAAAATATATTCCTACTTTAAATGAATAAAAACATATAAAAAAACTGGTGTTAATGTACTGTAATGATACACACTCTGAAATATTCCACCAAAGATACTTTCAATATACTAGATTTAAATAAAACTATTATTAACATTTATAAGTGTTCTTTTATTATTATTGAAATTATGTATTATTCATTTTAATATTATTATTTCATCATTGAAAAACCGTTTTATTTGGGAACGCTATTGCCCTGAAAAGAAACAAAAAAATGTCTTTAACGTTGAAAAAACTTTATAACTCCAAGTTTCAGACAACTTTACACAAAACAACGAGTAAAGAATTATATATATCTGATTTCAGAACAGTCTAGCTAAAATTACTGCCTGCAAACACAGAGACCGGACCAACACACTTAAAAACATAACATATCAAGTGAATTTGGCCCCCAAAAAGGTAGGTCTCTAATAAAAAAAAACAAAAGAATTGCATTAACAATATTTGTGCCAAGTTTTAGATCAGTTGTCCACACCAGTCAGTCAATATCATTCTACGTATTTTCTATTTTCTCAGCCTGTAATAGGATCCAAAGAGAGAAACCGTAGCAGAGAAAGAAAAACAAAAAATGACAGGACCACACTCTCCGACTAGAGTAGGAGAAACTATATAAATACAGCGACGGGAGGATAGATATACAACAGAGTTTATACAATGGAGTTCACTCGTCAGTCACAACGTGTCATTCACCTTACCCTTTTTTACCACTCTATCATACTCTACCGTTTTAAGTGTAAAGTCCAGGCAGTCAGTGTCACTTTGTACATTATATAGTATTAGCCATATTTTGTTTGTTCATTCGAACCAGACCATTTCTCTACTTCATCAACCCTATTATAAAGCCAGTGTGTCTCTCTCTCTCTCACTCTTAATTATTTTCTCGATACCTAATTCTCAATATCATTCAACAGAGTGAAGTCCTTGCAGTTTGTGTTTCGATTTATTATCAGCACATCTAACCAGTTTATTTTTTACTCTCCTAAATCATCTCTCAATTCTCTCCCTCTCATATCTACCATAACTTTTTTTCCCCGGAGTATTTATTGAGCAAATTAGACAGATTCTAGCCAATTTGTGGATACAAGCAATCCAAGCAAATCCAAGCATGGAGTGGTTTATGCTGATCCACACACAGGAGCTTCCATAAATTATAGGCTCCCTAATATTGCGTATGTATACACTGTGGAAGTAGCTTTTGGAAAGCCTACTGCTGGCGCAACTCTGAGTGTGAGGAGTACCACTGCAATTTTGTGTGGCTCAAAAAGTGAACTCTTCGGTGATTGAACAGCTCTATTAACATAGAAATAGCAGCTTGCCTGGAGAATGCACAGGGCAGGATTCACCTGGTGTGGGGTAGAAAGGCACTCTGGAGTCAACGAAAATGAAAAAAAAAATCGCACTGCTAGTTTAGGTTAGTTTAAAAGACGTTTGGACGTAAGGAAAGAGTCTGTATGAACACGACAAGGAAAAGAAGGGCGGAAGGGCAGATATTATATGGCCTCAAATCTCCAATAAGCCATGGTTTTTGATACTCGAGGGGGAAAGGCAGTTTTATATAACGATAGTGCGACTTAAGAATTTAACCAGTTCTATCGAAACTGCTTCTATATAAAATAGCACAGACCTAAATGTGACTGCAGCGTTGGAGAGAATGGCGACATTAATTATTTACTCCTTGCTTGCAGCAAATATAGCACAAATCGTGAAGCGTTTTAAAGTACTAATTAAATGTCTAAATGTTATAAAATAAATAAAAAAGGATTTATTTATTATAAAAAATTTTATTATAATAGTGTTGAGAATAAAATTAAACTTTACCCTTAATAAATCTGAATTTATTTATATAACTTGCCATATAAATTCATAATTGACGGTTGTAAAAAGAAGCGATTAATGGTTATATAATGTATTAGCTTTGTTTTTTTTATAAGAGCTTAATGGATGAAATGCAAGTACATTTAGAATATATATAAAACTTAGGTAGTCAAAAAGATTCCCTATTGAATTTGACATTTTGGTTAATATGTAATATCATTCACTGCTTATACTTTAAGGAGTACACTTGAGATCAAGAAAGAAATGATATTTAAATCTTTATGAATCAGGTTTGTGAAAACTTCCGCATTATTGCTTAAATGAAGATATGAACATTATTATATATACAAATATGGTTGTGATCAATGTTCTGAAATTTATATATAATCATTATTTGTAAATAGATGTCCGCCTTTTATTAGGCCGAAATTGTTTCTTTACAGAATTACCAGCGGGTTGTATGATTTCCAGCTGGATATGTTACAAAAGTTTGTTTAAGGACGTTTTATGAAATATTAATATGGTTATAACTCCCTCTCGAATTTTTTTTTTTTTTTTTTTTAAATATAATTTTAATAATAATTTAATTCCTATATAGAATCCCCATCTTTTATGCTGGTAACACAATTTTTCTTTCTTCCGATCCAGATCCTGAAATGATAATCTACAACATCCAAGGATCACTTAAACCAGAACAGAAACATGGAAAGTCTAAAATTAATGGAAACAATAGCACCAAGGTTCCTTCTTCTCTGAGGAATTTGTCCCCTCCAAGCACCAATAAAACAACCCCTCTATCCATGTTGTTGACACCGTGAAATATCTACTAGGTATATGCTTGGCTAGAAGACTCAAGTAGAACACTTATACGAAACCAAAGCGACAAGAATTAAACACTCCATATAGACTTCTTTTTATGACTGACTACTATAGAAACGCTCTAAACTCTGATTAAACAACTAAGTACTTATGGGCTGGTTGAATTCTGAAGCTCAACCAAGCGAACCAACCTTGCCAAAAAAAACCCGCTGCCAACCATCCCAAAATCCTCCGCGAAATCACCATATTACGTATCTACCCTAACCTTAGACAATGACCAAAAGTTCCCTTGTAGATTGTTGTAGGGGATTATTGTACTATTCAGTGCAGTGTTCTCTAGTTATGAAGAACGCTGCCTATCACCGGACAGTGAGTTGTAGAGGCTCCTAGGGAAGACAAAATCTAAGCGCAGCATGCTGGATTCGAACCCGCAACCTCCACGTTGCTAGTCCAGCGCGCTAACACTGAGCTAATCCCTTCCTTCTCCCTTGGCTTACGCCAATTAACTAACTAGTGGCGGAGACCCTAGTTTGTGTACTGTGTTTGCCCTTGTCTATAAAGGGTCGAATGTATGTAGTTTAAGTGTATTGTGTACTGTACTGGCGAAGTGCTTGGAGTACTGAGCTGTGATAACCCATGGGGTCGCTACTCCTCAAGTAAGTGCATGCAAATTCCCTTTTTCAATAAAATCTTATCTTCTGGATAGAAAGGATTTCATAAATCTCTCCTTTTCTGTTTATTCTTATCCTAATCGTCCTATAGATGATTTATTTCTAAGCTCCAGATAACGAGACTAAAACACCAGTAGTGGCCGCAAGACCGTCGGCCTATTTTTTTTTTTAAAAATCGAAGTGATTTTCAGATAATATAAATTCAGTAAAATTTTGTTCAGTAATTGTTATGTAATGTGTAACTGCGAGAATGATTCTTTAAGAGTATTTAACACAAACACACTAGCTTAAAAAATTACCTTTAATTCTCTAAAATCCCGAACTTCAAATTGGAAACATTTAAATGTAAGTTTATTATTCCACAGCAGTGGGATCTATTCCCGATCTTGGCCTTATACTGGTATCGATTTACAATTAAAACAAAACTTCTCTTATAATAATTTTGCAAAACAGAAATTGTTTTATTGTTTATTATTAAAAAAAAAAAAAAAAACTTGTTGACTGTTGATATAAAAGAAGATTCAAACAATTGACAGAGAATGCTTTGGCACCACGTAATTTTCAACAATTTTTTATAACACAATTTAATATGTGTTATTAAATTTGTCATTAAATATACATTTCAAAGAATGTTTTTATAATTCAATATAAAAATTGTTTATATTGAATATCAAATAAATAATTGAACAAATTTGTCTGGTACTTTAAATATTTTTAATGTACAGTTATTAGAGAATGCATCTTTTAGATATTAAAGGTCAACAAACAAAAGTTTTAATAATTTTACTACACATCTAATATTTAAATATATAGATATTAAAATAAAAAGTTTATTATTCCATTGGCTTTTTTTATGTCAATATTGGAATTTATTATTTTCTCCAGTAGCACAAGTTCCATGATCTGTTAACCGGTCTATATCCTGGCTAACAGGTCAGTGCGTTTTTGATGATGTAAATTGTAAAAGATGAAACAGCCCTGATAAGTAGACTAAATAAAATTACATTTTATAATATTTTTAAATTTATATAATTATCACAAATCAATTTTAATAAAAATTGCATTAATTTATTTAACTTTCCAATATATAATTTAATCCTGGAAATAAACAGTTTCAACGCAACCACCGGCCTGTTTTCACGCTCTGATTTCGTTTATAAATAAAGCGGCACGCAACATATTAGTTTATATATACATACGTATATATATTTCTTGTTTTTTTTCATTTTTTTTTATATTTTAGTTCCGTAACTATCGTAGAGTTAATTTAAATAAAATTAGGAACTGTTGGAAGTAGGATTACAAATAAATTTATCATTGATCGAAATATCATTATTTTTAATGATAGGACGAAAAGATCAATAAACCGATTGAATCTAAGCTTGAATAATATTCTGTTTTATTAGAAATCCTCACCAAGAAAAGGTTACAACTTACTTATACATAACGTCAGAGAGTTTCGACTATTTCTTTTTTTTTTTTTTTAGGATCTTCCTCAGTAGAATTACTATTTGTTTTTTTAAAAAAAAATTGTTACGAAATAACCCAAATTTCTATCTTAAAAAAAAGAAAAAAAAAGCTGCTACGGAACAACCAATCGAATTTCTTACTCAATTATTAGGTACAATTCTAATTGAAAAAACTTCTTACTAAAAGATTAGGGAAGGGATTAGCTCAGTGGTAGTGCGCTGGACTAGCAAAGCGGAAATACCTTAGATTTTTCTCTTCCTAGGAGCTCGATGATGGATGGCAGTGCACTGAACAGGCTCTGGATGGCACAAAAGGTCTTTAAGGTTGCAATGCACTGTCCCTTATAACGATCTATACATCTAACTAAATGTCTAGGCGGAGGGCCCTTAGCTAATTATGTCAGTGATGAAGAAAAAAAAAAAAGTTCAAATGGATTGGCAATTTAATTTCAATGACAATTTGAAACTTAGCATCCTTGTTAAATAATTTCTGAACTCATATCAAAATCAGTTCCAATTATTATGGGTTTCCAGCCTGCCTATCCTAAAAACAATAGGGAAAAAAAATCTATATTCATAATAAGATAAGATTGTTATAGGGTATTATTGCACTGCGACCTGAAAGATCTATTGTGCCCCTCCCTCCCATCACCGAAGAGTGAGTTGTAAAGGCTCCTAGGAAAAGAAAATCCAAGGGCAGCATGCTGGGAATTTTTGGAAATGAGGAGGTGGATAGCTTTGCCAAATTAGGCGTCTCTCTCCCTTTTCATTGGTTTCGAGCCTGCTGTTGGCGTGTCACCTGGCACATGCCTGTCAGGCTTCAAGTCATGGACAGCCTCATACCATTCATCTTTATGGATGAGCTCAGTTGGTTGTCGGGAGTCCAAAAATGCTCATCGGGAATCCGGACAGAGCTATTAGTGAGACGTTGCTGTGTCTTTCACGGAGCTCTCTCAAGCATCTGGGTGGATCCCTTACTGGACATTGTGGTTTAAGGAGATATCTCTACGTAATGAGGCTCATGCCGGGTCCTTTTTTTGTATAAGGTCTGCGGGACAGTGGAGGAAACACCCATCCATCTATGACAGATTGTCTGGGTTGTGAGGAGGTTAGGTACAGGACCTTTGGAGCAGGATGGTTCGGAGCAGGATGTCTGTGGAAGAGCTTAGGCTATTTCCCCTTCAGATTATTGTCCGATTTGTTCGGACTGCGGTGAATCTTAGATGGATTAGGCCCGGGGCTGGATACTTGTTCTAGACCCGGTTTGTTGTTTTTCTTAGGGTACTAATATGGGACCAGTGAGGCTTGGATAGCGGATTGGTCGCTCCCCACAGAGAAATGGTAATAATAAGGGCAACATGCTGGATTCGAACTCAGCGCGCTACCACTGAGCTAATCCCTTCCTTCTCCCTTGCTTACGCCAATTAACTAGGAACGGAGACCCCTAGTTTGTGTACTGCATTTTTGTCCCTCTCTGTAAGGTGCGGATAGTTTAAGCGTTGTGCACTGTTCTGAGACGAAGTGCATAGAGTACGGAGTGCGATAAATCCGTGGGGGGGGTCGCTACTCCTCAAAGTACTGCATGCAACAGATACCCCTTGCGGGATTATTCATAATAAAAAGATGCATAACACGTGTTTAAAAAAACAAAAAAAAAATGAAGCAAATAATTAAAAAAATTAATCCAAATTCAAAAATTATAATACCACTTTAATCGACTTATGATTTTTGGCGAGAGGAGAACTTAAGAAAAAGGCAACACTTTTAAGCTTTACTTTATTTCTAAAAAAAAAAAACAAAACAAAAATTGGTATATATATGCAATCGTATATTATGATCTGATTTCATAACTACATTGTATGTTGTGTCTACTACAACATATTTATAAATTTGAAGCACTTTTATTAAATCCAACACAGGAAGAACACTTAAGAATTTTTTTCTAGTAAACTTTCTTTACACATAGATGTCCTTTAATCCAACTTCCTCCCCCCCTTTTGCTGTCCCATAGAAAGTACTTTGTCCCATAGAACGAGTGTAACAAATCAACCATACTCACATCACATCTATTGAGCAATCTTAACGTAATAACTAAATGTTATTACGAATCTTTTCATTTTTTCTTTTTTTTTTCTTTTTTCTTTCTTAGAAAATACTCCGAAATAAGGAGTCATAAAAATTATTAATAAAAAATATTATCTTTAAAATATTTAATCATTAATCCATGTCATATCGATAATGATGAGTGTTATCATAGTTGAAAGGCTTAAATTTTGTCTAGGTCTAAACGAACGGAAATATCCTGTATGCTTCTAATGATTAGGAAAAAAGTATGTTGGAGGGGGCTTACCTAGTTCCATATATATATATAGAGGGCAGGGAGGAGAAGGGTAGGACAGCATATTTGATCCTTCCTCCGCCTAACTTTCACATCAATCATAGTGATTTACATAACTGTTAAGTATTGATTGTTGTGACTAAAGATATAAAGGACTTCTTATCTAATACTATAAAAAAAAAAAAAAAAAAAAAAATATCAACGTTTGTATATCTTAAATGTTTGTATATCTGTATATATGCGTACATGAATACAAATATATTTTAAATACTACGTCTTAACTAAGAATGATATATTTCAATTTATTTTATTTCATTTTGTCAATCATACAAAAATAAATTCCAAAAAAAAAAATATTTCTTTATATTATTTTGCGTCATCATTCGTTTTTTTTTTTTATTTTTTTTTTTTTTTTGATTACGAAATAAATCATTAATGTCATTCAATGTGTTTCCCGCCCCCCACCACCACCATCATTTATGATTTATTGATATTAGAAATCGTTTAATCATTAACAGTGGGTAAAAATTTCAGTCAATAGAAGAAATGAATGTTGCGGTTTGTTTAACTTTTAACTATTGTTATAAAAAAAATAAGACATTTAATTAATGTCACTCATGATGGCGAAATTTAAATTAAAAAATAAAATAAAATAAAATCTGATGTGAAACAACACGAATTTCTCTTTAACATTTATAAAAACCATTATTTTGAGGAAAACATGACTATATACCTCCCCCCCAAAACCCTTTAAATAAAGAAAAAACTGCTCTGTAAAGTTACACGTTCAGTCTAACCCAATCGATTATCTTCAAACACGGAATTCTGGCAACACCCTTAATTCTAAATTAATATTATATAGAAGAATATAAAATAGAAATATATCTAATAATTGGTTTATATTTATTGGCCTTCAAAAAGGCATGCGACATGTTAAAACACCAATCTGATTTGGTCGGCCCTACTGGAAATCGAAGTGGAGAAGGTGTATATTGAGCTGCTTAAGGAAATTTATTCAAATAATAAGGCCTACATTATGTTAGAAAGGAGGGAAAGAGTCTTTAGTCTAGAGAGGGAATTCGTAGAGGATTTTAACTATTTATTTATTTATTTATTTATTATATTTTTTATATCAACAAACGGCGTAAGCCTTATGGTTGAAGTCATTACATGTGATACATACAGTGATACATAAATATAATAATAGTAAAATAATACATGCTCATTTAACAGTAAATCTTCAAGTAATGCAAAAATGTTTTTTGAAAAGTCCAGATGCCATTTGGAAACCCACATCACTAGGAATATACTCATTCCATGACCTGCATATTCTACAAATGACGTCAGCGTTGAACAGCGCATTAGTCTTAACGGCAGGGACCACGAAATGCGAAGTACTGCGCAAGCAGCGAGGTGGTACATGAAAAGGAATGGCAGCAAGTAGCTCCATGCAATCAATTTCGCCATTCAAGAGCTTCTTCAAGAATAAAAGACCAGCATTACGTCTTCTAGACTCTAAAGAGCAGAAATGAGTAGCACCGCTGGGTAACCTTTTGTTAAAAGTCCTGATGAAACGGTTTTGTATAGCTTCCAGTCTAGCTATATCCTTCTTAGTGTAAGGACACCAAATCAATGACGCGTACTCAAGAAGGCTTGTAACGTACGCATTATTATACACAGTTAGCACCGCTTTGGGATCTCTAAGATTTAGGACAAACTATCTCAGTTAAATGCAGGAGAGAGGAAGAGATATATATACAAAAGAATTAACAGGGGATAGAAAAAATTTTGGCCACTTAGAAGTATCTTAAAGGGCAACTTTTCAAATGAAATGAAAGGAAAAGTACTAGTGCAAGGTGTTTATCCCTGCATTCTGAGCCCTCACCAAATACCATTCCGATCGGTTTCGCAGAACCCACAATAAAATGTTGCGAAGAGTAGGTTGGGAGTGAAAAGGCAGGAAAAGAAAAACCTTGCCGAAATCCGCATATAAATCTCACAGCGCAATAGAGAACTGAAATGCCATGCTCT
Organism: Triatoma infestans; assembly: GCA_011037195.1. NCBI lineage: Eukaryota > Metazoa > Arthropoda > Insecta > Hemiptera > Reduviidae > Triatoma > Triatoma infestans. Next base: position 79,253 of record JAAEAF010014932.1, on the reverse strand, counting down.
TTTAGTAATTACTAATTGACACATATATAAGCTAAAATTCCTAGTTATAAAAAGATTAATAGACATTATATTTAGCCTTTCTCAAAAAAAAAAAAAAAAAAAAAAAAAAAAATTAGAACAAATATACAACAGCTCTTCAGAAATCAAAATTTTGTATTTCTCATTTATTTAATTTTTAAATTTTGAATTGTATTTTATAATAATTTTAAATTATAAATATAAAAACAGCATAAAACAGTTAACAGAAAATACAGAAACAAGTTATTAAGACAGCTGACGAGACTACTAAATGGAAATGACCAATAATAAATATAGAATGAACTGTACTGAATCTAGCAGAAAGATCAAGGTAAACAAGACAAGTTAGAATGGGATTTGAAGCGATAAAGAAAAATATAAATATTTTGTTTGAAGAAAACACAAAATATTAAGATGATGATATACTTTTGGATTATTTTTTTTAGGAGATTACAATTTTCATTAAAAATATAAAAATTACTATATCATTATTTTTAAAAATAATGCACTGTTCCCTCAAATGTGCAATAGAAATTAATGCACTGAAAATTGTTAGGTAATCATACAATTTTATCATTTACAGATATTCTAATGAAAAACCAAAAATATCTGTCTAAAAGTACTTTAACTATCTTTAATTTAAAATCTACAGGGTAGCTAAGTTTTTATAATCTTTGATAATTCTAGACATGTTAATGAATTAATCAAAAATATGTCTGAAATTTACATCAACAATGCAGCTAAAACGCAAAACAAATTGTTGCATATTTAGTTGTGTCCGCAGTGCTGGATAAATCTGGGATTTTTACCCGTGTAAGCAAGCTTACTTTGGTTTTTCATTCTAGGTAAGGCTATCAAGTTCGTATTGAAAGTGGACTTCACTTTACGTATATGTTTCTGTCACGCACCAGACTATTTGATTCATACTGATTGACTAACCGGTGTGGTGCGTCAATTTTTACAAGCCATTATTACTCTGGCGATGCAAGAGAATCCAAAACTTAGGTAGAAACCATAAAAATAATGCATACTACAACGAATACAATCCCAGATCAAAACAAACTTATAACCAAGTCCAATACAATAATTATTATAATGACATAAATACCCAAGATTGTTAATAGTTGAAGTGTTTAACACTGGAGTCCCGAAGAAAGCGCCAATAACACAGAATATAAGTTGTGGTGGTTGGTTCCGCAGAGCTGGAAAGCATCAGAGACATTTTCCGTGGTAGCCTGCTTCATTTTGTGGTCATCGACCGGTTTCGGGACCCCTGAAGAACGCATCCTGAAGATGGGCGAACGCCCGAAACTGGTCGATGACCCAGGCTACCACGGAAAATGTCTCTGACACAGAATATAACATGTGAAATCTAATTCTTCAGAAGCACTGAAAGCTTTGAGCAAGCCATGTTGCAGTTTCAAATTGGTGGGAGAATGTAGAAGAAGAAGGCTTAATTAAATACCTTAGCTCGGAGGGGCAAAGTGCAACTCTACTGGGTACTTGGACATGCGGGAATAGAGGGCAATGAGAGGGAGGATCGGCGGGCTAGGGAGGGATCCTTCTTAACTTTTTGTGGTCCCAGGCCAGCCCTTGCCGTGTCACTAAGAGGTTCTGTGATAGTCAGATTACACTTTGGGAGACGAGAGTTTTGGAGAAATGCTGAGAGGACAGGCAGCGGTGCCTTCAGTCTAAAAGATTTATCAAAGGGACTAAGCAGGGAACATTTTGGGCACCAAACACATTAGGATTGGACGACTGGTAAGGGAGATATAGTTAAAAAACCATTTTCGTAGTGACTTCTGCATGCATTCTTTTGCTCATATCTTTGTTAATATACATCCGACGAAAAAATGGTTATGACCAAAATTGTAGAGAATTTTATTTCCAACATTTTGGTACCAAATACATTAAGTTCGGACGACTGGTAAAGGAGATATAGTTAAAAAGTTTTCATTTAAAGCAAGAAAAAAGTAAGACTAGAAATAATAGAAACCTAACTAATCAGATTATTTTCATAGTAATAATTATTAACTTCTTTGTACACCTTGCAAGGAGCATTTAACAAGTAGACAACTAGACTTAGAAAATAGTAATCCAAATGATATTAACTCTCATGATATTAAATCTTCTCTCGAATACTTAAACAACTTTATCTATCAATAAAAATTTGACACGGAAATTTTGTATCACTAGGAACCTCATGGTTTCAAGCTATGAATAGTTTTTGGGTGAAGTCTATGGAAATTTTTAATTAATGTAATAGATGATGTGAAAACTTTGTAAATCTGACGAACCTCAAATCATGTAATTTCCGGTGAAAAATTAATTTCAAAAATTTAACACGTTCGTAATACTTCCTCTTACTTAGGAAGTAAGAGAAAAAAAAATTAACTGAAAGAGTACTTCAAAAAAATAATATATAACAATTTGATATATCAACTGTATTTTAAGGACCGGGCCCCGATAAATTATACTTCTCAGAATCTATGTCCTATCAAATTACACTCATAAAATTATAATTACAAACCAAAATCCTAACTTATAATGGGGTGGTAACAAACTTCCTACCAATTTATTTATTTATTTAATAACAAAATTATTTTGTTTTTAATTTCTTGAACGATAATGTTCGTGACGATAAATGGGGAAGAAATAGGAAATATAAAAATCCTTATTCAATATAAACAAACAAGGAAAAAATTTTTTCAATTTATTATTCACATCTGACGAGAATGATAAAAGTTAATTTTCTGGATAATTGATAAATGATGTTGAAAATATGCTTGAAAAGGTTTTTGATCATTAGAATGGAGAATTTTTTAAATGTCAATGAAAAAATCATATTTCTTTTTATATTTCCTTAATCTTTTTGTTAAATTATTGTGGGGGTACATACTTGAAATTTAAACTAAAAGTTTTCATTTACAATAATGTTTAGTGACTAGTTTTAGGTAAGTACTTTTTAAAAAATAGGAGCCGTTTTCTTACATTAAATTCAAATTTAAAATTGGTTTTTCTATGTCATTTTTAAATATAATATTTTTGTTTTAATGATTTCATATTTATTTTTATGGATTGTCATCCTAAATTTTTTATTTACTAAAAAATTAATTAGCTTTGGTGAACTCAGATTTTTTTTTTAAATACCCTTTATCGGTTAGGAATCTTTAGGAAACCTTAGGAATCGTTTTTGAGCAAAATATACACTTCCACAAAGAAGTTGCGTAATAGAAGTTTTGGGATGTTGAACAGAAGAGAAAAACTAAGTTAAACTAAGAGAAAAAATAAGTAAGACTAATACTGAACACTGCATATGTTAAATGAGAATATTAAGCACTGCAAGCTCCTACACAATTTAGAATGAGAATATGGTAGAGCGTAAAGAAGAGAATGACAGACTGACTGGGCAAAGTGACGGTGTGAAAACGGTGGTCGTTGAACGTTGATGGTTGTTCGAATGAGAGTTGAAAGAGGGCTGTTGGCGGTCAGGCGCCCTTTTTTTTTTTAAGTGGGCGGCCAGGCGTTAGGTATTGTACTCCGACTCTTTTGTACTTCTCATTAGCCTACATACTTCTTCTTAGATTGTGGTAGAAAGACATATTGATCAATTACAAGATGAAAGGATGTTTCATCCTTCTTGCCACACTTTTTACAAAGGGTATTCTCCACAAGACCTATATTGTGACAGTGGTTTCTTTCCTAAGGATGTAGTGCCCTGTAACCGTGAGACAGTGATCCTCCATAGCTCCTCATTCTTTCCTCTACTGAGGTGATACATGTGTTCGAAGAAAGCAGAAACATGAGGTGGCATATCTGGACCCGCAGGTACTCCAAACCAGCCCACCTCTCAACTAGCACGGGGACAGTACCATCATCATTGCAAAACCTCGACCACCACGAAACCCTTCCTCAACAAGTGTGCGCGGAGACAAAACTCCGCCGGGCTGGCTCACGATCCAGTGGTACCATTGTGACGGTAGGGACGACTCCCTATCGCTTAAAGGCCCAGAATGGTCACAGGCCCGGAATTACAAGTAATTCCACTGAGGTGATATAATGTGCAGGAGCTTACTGGGCCTTTCAGGAATAACTTGGAGTGCCTCGTGTGATAGATTTCTAATATGTGTTAATATAGTTTTAAGCTGAACAAAATTTTCACAGATGTTCACGTATGATATGGAGCTTTGGATTTCACAAGAAGATTAAAGTTCACTACATCCTTTCATTTAACACAGTTTATTTCTTACAACTAAATATGTTTTTTATTTTAACTACGCTTGAGAAGAAGCGTACTTCTAATCAACGATCTTAATGATTATGGAATGAAGGTTTCCAAATCTGAAATAATAGTCAACTAAGTTATTCAAATACCATAAGCCGGATGTAGAGGATTTCGAATATATAAGTTTTATTTGGTAATTTTCTTCAAACACGATTTTAAATATATGGATCATTGAAGACAGCAGAGAGCTACTTATAATCAAGATTGATTATTTTTACCTACTCTTTCTTGTTTTGTGAAATACATATACATTTTTTAAGTTCCTTTAAGAATACTTGAATTTCAGCACGAAAAAGTGATGTTTGGAAAATAAAAATAATAAAAAAAATTGTAGGATATTCAAACTTGATAATTCGTTTGAGAGAAACCAGGAACTTTATCAGGAAGGTTATCAGACAAATTCCTGCATTCCGGTATAGAATGAATTTTCATGGTTTGGAGGGGGGGGTTCTCTAAGCGATTTTGTATAAAATTGAATGTAAACATACTAACATTATATGGATCTATCACTATAATCTGGCCATTTTTTTTTATTCTTGGAACACTGATATTAGAGAGGTTCTGAGAGGAAGATAATATAAAGTTTCACAATAGAATGGCCATTTCCGGTAGATTAAACTGCTACAACGTATATTATATATAATGCTAATGAAAATTAAATATATAACCATTTTTTTCCGGAAAATTTAGCTTAGATGTGTGCAGGGAAGCTGAGTTATCAAGATCTCTTCAAAAGTGCCACTTTACCATAATGTAGTTTCCCATACATACATATTATAAAACGCACTATTTCCAAAAAAAAAAAAAAAAAAAAAAAAAATGATCGATTTAATTTAAAATACCAATCTCTTGACGTGCAAGATCTTGCCAAAAATTCAGAGGTTATATTTTTTGTTCATATGACATTTCTCAACTTAAAAAATGTTGACCTCTTTGAAAAAAATCCTTGAGCCAATGTCTCCTCCATAAACCCAAAATCACTTAAATGCTAAAAATTAATATAAGAGTTAATATCAGTCTCTTCCCCTTCCCCCCCGCTCACGAAAAATGATAAATTATTATATACATAATAAAGTTTTTTTATATAAATACACATTTTCCCATTATCTATTTATTAGAATAGAGACCCTCACCTCAATCTAAATATTTTTACCACGATATTATGTAATAATAAAAAATTGGTAATTGACAAGGTTAAAGACAGAAAAAAAAAAAAAAATTACATTAAGGAGGTTACACTGTTTAGTAGTTTGTACGATGCAGTTGTGCAATAATAATAAAAAAAAAAAAACTCCACGGGAACTCCTGCGCGCATTGCTTAACATTCTATATAGTAAGCAGTGCCACATATTATTTTTTTTTTTTAATCCCGCCCCCGCCATTTTATTGGTACTACCCTTTCTCTCATTATTTAAAAAACTTATTTATGATAAATAATTAATTTTTTTTTTTTTTTTTTAATTTCAGGTATTATTATTATTTTTTTTTAACGTTTGTAAACATGTACCAATAAACAAATTTAACATTTAAAAATAAAAGAAAAAAAAAAAAAAAGGAAAATCTTTAAGTACATGTTTAACAGACCATAACCCGGAATACTTCTTAGAAATTGAAATGTAGGAGAGAGAGAGAGAGAGGCAGATATATATATATTAAAACCGAAATATTAAATATGCCTCAGTATAGTGCAAGGACGTTACAAATAACCACACCTCTCTCTAGCTAAACAAAAATAACTGATCCGTATCAAGTATGTAACAATTCTTAAAATACATGACAGTAATATGTATTATACTTGTACATAAACTTAAAGTGCAATATCGAGTACGGCGAACAAAAATATAATTCCAGTGTTTAATAAAGAACAGATTTAAAATACTTAAATTTCAATTTGAAAAATTCTTTTTTTTTTTTTTTAAACACTTTTCTCAAATATTTCTCTAATATTCATAAAAAAATTTAACAATATTCAAAGAAATGCTGTAATAAAAAATTATTACGTGTCCAGAGCAAATAACAATATTCTATTATTTGAAATTGCCAAATTTGTGAATTTGGTCCAAGGTAAACTTTTAAAACTTATACAACCAAATAATATTTATATATTTATATATATATATAAATAAAATCAATAATATAATATTCATAAATTCATATATAAAATTTTTAAAAATCACCATTTTCTCATAAAGCAATTTTAAATAGTTTTTGATTCATAGAGGTCACATATAACACAGAAAATATATACGTATGTGCATCCGAAATATTGACAAAAAAAAAAAAATAAAGAAATATAGGTTAACCTATTTTTCTTTAAACACGTAATTTTGGCGAAATATTAAGTTATTATTATTATTATTAATATTATGAAGGTAATAGAATCGATGGAACATATTGAAATGGCACTTTAGAGAAGAAAAAAACCTAATGTTACCCTTATCTCAGAATCACACTTTAATGAAATTTTCTCAGAACAATAATTGAAAATAAAAGTTTTGTAGCTAGGTAATTTTTGTGATTAGTTGATGTACTAAGTGTAAAGAAAAAAAAAATCTATTTACTAAAATGGTATTCTCCCAGGTGACCAAGACCCTTACACTATCGTGTCCGCCCTGACGGCATCTAAACGAAATACCTAACAAGTTTCAACTTTCTACTTTTTTCTGTTTTTCAAGTATGTTGCCTAACACAAACACAGACTCACCACCACACGCGCACACATACACTCCATCGATTTTTTTTTAAACTTCGTATACTATCAACACACACATAAATATGTATCACGATTGGTTTTATTTCTGACCGGTTTCGGATTTTCATCCATCCATCGTCAGAGCAAATTCACCAAGTTCGTCTAGAGAGTACAGTTCAACGAAATGTTTCTGTTAGACTCACACTTATTGGTTATATATATATACATATACAGGAAGTCCCAGGGCATATGGATAACGACTTTTTCTCGGAAACTAAGATAGCTAGAAAAAAACTAAAAAATACGTGTCCCCCCGTAGTTTTTTGTTAAAAATCCAAATTTAATTCGCAAATTTGTTTTGGTGCTTCCAGAAGCGAGATATAGGTTACCAACTTCATTTTTTCAAATGGAGAGAGGTGTGGTTGTTATTTTCAGAAACAGATTACTCTACTTTTTGTAAGAAAAATTTACTTGAACGGTTTTTTTTACAAGCTATCTTAGTTTTCGAGAAAAAGTCGTTATCCATATACCTTGAGACATCCTGTATATAACTGAATTATTTTTTTTTTATTATTTATGGGCGCATCACAGCTTTGGTCATTAGCGCCTATAACTGTATTAAGAAGAACAAGAGAAAGTCGTGTTTGAGTATTACCCACCAGATATTTGCGCTATCCAAAAAAATAAAGAGAGAGAAGAATTTCAAAAAATAAATTTTTTCTTACTCTAGAAGGTCCAAACCTTGAATTTTCCAAGAAAATCCGTTAAACAAATACAATATTTTCCTTTATTGTAATAAAAGTAATTAATAATGTTCGTAATTATTATAGTGCTATGGATTTCAACCCCTTTGAACACTAAATTATAATTAAATAACACTGGCCTTGGTCAAAGAGTGCACGAGATAAGACTCTTCGAAACAAAACCTGTAGAAAGTCGAGTCGTCTTGTAATATTGCCCGAACAAAGTATATTTTTTGTAACAGCAATTTTATGGACAGCTGTTTAATATAATTTTTTTACACTGATGTCGACAGGTGACATCAGTGAATTCTTTTAGTAGAGGGCGGCAACTTCAGCTTTGCTTCAAGGATGCCCACTAGTCAGAGGATCGCAATATATATATTTTTTTTTACTTATTTTCTCTTTTATTCACAAAAACTGCTATTAATGTTTCATTATGAAATATATATTTTATATTTAAATTCCATATTTAGAACCACTAAATCTCCAGCTACCCTACAAAGACTACTATCGCTATTTGTATAAAAATGAGTTCACTAAATGGGAAAATTTATTTAAAAACAGTGTACAAAAGGGTATTTTTACAAATCTAACATTAGATTTCTCGGAACACCATGGTTTAAGGATCACACATACTGACTACAATCTGTCGTCTGAGATCAAATCACACTATTTTAGAGCCTATCTATGCAAAATTGGGCAAGTAGTAAGCTCTCTGTGCCCCACGCGTGAAATACGTGAAGATTTCAAACATCTCGTCATGGCCTGCAGTAAAAATCAGCCCGACAGATTAATTTTCCAAGATAAAATTCAAGAAGTACTTTCGAGAGAGTGCCGTCTATGAAGAAATCTTGTTTTCTGATAATATAGAAGTGCTCAAGATATTATTTATAAGAATTCGTAAATAAAATCCTTTAATCATGAAAATTTGCAAGCATTTTTTCAAATACAATTACTACTTCAACTGGAATTGTTTATCGTCTATTACAACGCTAAATATTTATTGTGGTGGTTGGTTCCGCAGCGCTGGAAAGCATCAGAGGCATTTTCCGTGGTAGCCTGCTTCATTTTGTGGTCATCTATTCATTTTGTGGATAAAAAAAAAAATTCCACATTAATTTTTTTAAAACCCTACAGAAGCTCGCATACCCCGGTTGGGAATCGCTCACTGATTGTTTTAATTAATCCTGTTTTCTAGTGATTTCTCGGTGAGCAATGGTCAACAAACATTATAAACAAATTTACAAATTACAAACATCACAGGACAAATCATGCGTGAGAAACTGAGAATTGATTCTATCCATGAATGTCGTCCATGAATGTTTGTATTCTCAAATCTAGTTTCACCCAAGCCTTCAAGGAAGTTTTCCCCATTTAGGATGTGCTAAGCGGAAGGACTTACAGTGTTGGAAAGAAAAGGGATTAGCGAATCCAGCGCTGCTGCCCTTAGATTTTCTCTTCCTAGAACCTCTAGAGCTCACTTCCCGGTGATGGGTAATGTTGTTTGAAGCTAGGAAAGTCTGGCTCGGAGGCTGACAGTGCACTGAGAAGGCTCCGGAAGACACAATAAATAGGGACAGTGCACGTTCACCTAAAAGAATCTTACAATGTCGAAAGTCTTTCGATATTATGATGGCTTCAGAATTGAAAAGAGAGGGTAATTTATGGACTGAGGAAAGTGGCAGCATGAATCCAACCTAATTTACAGAATGCATCTTTTTATTGATTTCTAGAATTTAGTTTTTGATGCAGATATTTTCAGATCTTGAATATGTGGATTAATCCGCAATGCTGGATAACATCTGGTATTTTATCCGTCACAGCATGTATATTTATGTTCTTCCTGACCGGTTTCGAATTTTCATCCATCGTCAGAGCAAATTTACCGTGTTCATGTAGAGAGTTCACGTCACCGAAATGTTTCTGTTACACTCACACTTGTTAGTCCAACTATAAGCACTAACCAACAAGTGTGAGTGTAACAGAAATATTACGTTAAAGTGAACTCACTACACGAACTTTGGTGAATTTGCTCTGACGATGGATGAAAATCCGAAAACGGTCAGGAAGAACATAAATATGCATGCTACGACGGATAAAATACCAGATTTTCAGATCTCTTATATTAAAATAGAAAAGCAATAAATAGCCACAAAAATATTAAAATCCCTATAAATATAGTTAAAATTAATATTATTGTATGAGGCCTAAAATATTAAGATATAAATAAAATTACTTGAAATAACTGTATAGTGTGTGATCAATTCTAATTATTACCGATTTTATATTCATCAAAAACATTTTTCGGAGAAAAGAAACAATTCTTAATCTTATCTTTAATATAATCATAAAAAGTCCCTTTTTGATATAATAATTTCTAATATTAGCATTAAAAAAAATATTCAAAGGTTATTCAAAGTAGAACTGTTTATAATTTAAATAACTGGTAGACAGTGAACAAAAAGAACGTATTCAAAGGTCACAAACTAAATAATGAGCTAATATATAACTTGACTAAATAAAAAATAATAATAATTATTATTATCCTAAAAACTATGAAAAAGTGTAAAAGTTAATAAAGCATAAAGTTTTTAAAAAATTCTCGAGGGAAAATTCAATAATACATAATTAAAGAAAAAAAAATTAGAAAAAAAGTAAAAGTTAATTACTACAAACCAAATTGATATTTGTAAGAACTCCTTATAATCTAGGTTGAAACATTTTTTTGAAGTTCAAGGTTTAATTACTTAACTTGTTAGATAGATAATTAAAGGAGTTTGAGGGGGGAGGGAAATCGTCAAAATCCAAAAAAACATTCATTCTGTAAAAATTTTAAATATCTATTACTGCTAGCGATTATAGAGTATAATCTACATTTTTACTTTAAGTAGTGAATCTACTTTATTTTTATAAATACGGAAATTAAGGATTCTTATTAAGCCTGTCATGTATGGCAGCGCTGCCATAAATAAAATATAGCAACCCCTGGAGACTTCACACTGCTAAGACGCACTTCTACTGGCAGCGCTGCAGATCTGCCAGCAGCTTACAACCTTATATGAGGACGGATATCTCACATTCAGTTGCCAGCAGTATAGCTAATCACTGATAAAAGTGCCCCAATTTCGTATTGCATTGTTGTTAAACATGGACAATTTTGACCCAAGTTTATTGTCGAAATACAAAATAGACCAGCAATATGGTACTTATCGACTGATTATTACTGTAATCGTAAGTTGAAGAAGAAATGCTGGGAAGAAATGGAGTGGAAACTTTTGGTGGAGAGAACTTGACAGCAGAGAAAAATCAGTATCCCTTCTTTGCAAGTCACACAACAACTCGTCGAAGGATTTCACAGATATTCTTAAGCAATTGAAAAACTTATCTTCATATTTTCGTAAATCACTGAATAAAGTAACAAACAATCCATGTCTCTGCTGCGAATCCGCAACGAAAGGATGGACCCACCCTTTCATCCCTTCCTACCATTCCCTTTTCTTGAATGACGGCGTCGAATACAAGCGATTATTATTAACTGGTCAGCATCCATTATGAGAATGACAGAATCTACCATGTTAGTTGGCGTCTTGTTTGGCAGAACCTGCAAATGCAAGCCAGCAGAGCTGCTGTGGCTTCTCCTGGTCTGATACGGCTCTAAGTGAGACAATTCAAAGAATTACTTCGCAGACTGTTGAAAGAGCTCTTTATAGAAGATTCTCATGAACTTCACTTCATCTAGCCTGTGTGTGAATTTAAAGTGTGAATCTTGTTTTGTATTGATTGCTTGGTGGGCGGGCAATGCTCAACAAACATTATAAACAAAATTACAAATTACAAATATCACAGGACCAATCATGTGTGAGAAACTGAGAGTTGACCCTAGCCATGAATGTCGGTCGTCATTGGATGTTTGTATTTTCAAATCTAGTTTCACCCCAGCCTGCAAGGAGGTTTTCTCCATATAGGACATGCTAGGCAGATGGACTTACAATGCTGGAAAGAGAAAGGATTAGCTCAGTGGATTCTCAAACGGAGGTTGAGAAAAATTTATTTACCACAACTACAACTTTTATATTGTATTTCGGAAGCATATTATGTGAAATTTGTAACTGGGTAATACTCCTATAAATAAATACAAAAAATCTGGTGTGTAACACACACACAAAACTTTCTCTTACTCCAGTTCTCAAAATTACTATTGACAAACTTTATAGTTTGTGTACCAAATTAATTCAAATGCTGCGAAAACTGAAAAAAACTGTTCAGTAAAAGCGCACTTCCGGTTAACTACTTCCGTGAAACTCTGAATTTTAGCACCATTTTAGTTCTACTAATGTTGTTGGATGATAAAAATTGTATAATCAACTGTGATCCAATTTTAGTGAAAAAAACCCCCCCCCTCCCCTAAAAGGCCATTAAATAAATTTTCCTAGACAAATGTTTGAAATAAAAGTTGTAGATCTTTGTATGTTTAGTTTATACAATATGTTTCAGGGAAATCGTCGGAGCCACTTTTGAGAAAATCGCTAAAAAAATGAAAAAAAAAATCATTTAGTAAAGTGGTAAAGTAAAACGCACTTCCGGTCATCCGATTTTTTTCAAACTCTGAACTTCAACATGTTTAATTCTAATTAACATTATTTAGATGATAGAATTGTTTAATAAACTGAAATAGCACTTTTGATGAAAACCTAACCCCACCCGTCCCCCAGAAGTGCCCTTAAATGAATTTTCCCAGAGAAATGTTTCAAATAAAAGTTGTAGCTCCTTGTATGTGTAGTTGATATATACCAAGTTTGAAGAAAATTGTCGGAGCCATTTTTTGAGAAAATCTCAAAAAAAAGTAAAAAAACCAACAAGTAAAGTGGTACTTCCGGTTGAGGAATTTTGACAGATGGCCTACTGTCAGATGCCATGGTGATATCTAAACGGAATATCAGGTTTCAACTTTCTACGGTTTTTCGTTTTTTGAGCTATGCTGTTCACATACACACACACTCTAGAAGTGTAAAATAAATCAAATTTACGTAAATTTTAATAACAGAAAATGGTGTAAGTACATCACAGCAAAAAAAAAAATTTTTCCTTGATTAATTTTTAAAAATGATTTCATTCGAATAACTTTTCTTTTCTTTCTTTTTTTATTCACATTCTTTATTCAATAAATCTCCCGTCAAAGACATATATACACACACACCACTGTAATAACATTCCTTTATCTGTTCATAACTTTGTAATTGATATTGTTGAAGAAACTTGGTTTGTATTTGGTGATTATCACATTAGAATGTACCAGAGTCCGAATGTAGGACACAATATAACTGGTTGAACAATAATAATAAAAAAAATTATTTTTTTTGAAATAGAATGTTGCAAGGTTTTTACACTGAACTTTAATAATAATAAATAAAAAAGAAAAAGAAAATTGATTTTCTTTCAACTTTTATGTAAGCAAAATATATATGTAATATAAAAGATTTTCCACAACGCAGATATACATATTTTTATATACGTACAATAGATCTCTATACATATATTCCATAAATAATAGAAAATAAATTTATAGAATATAGTAATAAAGTTAGACTACATACATAGCATACATAGCTTTTATTTTAATACCTTCTTCTCTTACAAAATAAGTAGTACTTGGACATTCAATGTCAACATATATAATTACCTAAACTAATTACAGAATAAAACATTTATTATTCAATAATAGCTGTTAAAATCTTTTCCTAAAAAAATCTGGTGTGAAACACTCACACAACTTTCTCTTACTCCAGTTATCAAAATTATAATTGACAAATTTTATAGTTTGTGTACCAAATTTAATGAAATTTGTCGAAAACTGAAAAAACTATTCAGTAAAAGCGCACTTCCGGTTTACTGATTTTCTTCACACCCGGAATTTTGGCCAACTATTTATTTCTAATAATTTCATTTGGATGATAGAGTTGTATAATCAAGTATATCACTTTAGAGGAAGCTGTAACCCTACCCCTCTCCTAAAAGTACCCTTAAATGAATTTTCCCAGAGAAATGTTTTATATAAAAGTTGTAG